>JAWPHD010013238.1:0-69768 GCA_037043455.1 Cyrtodaria siliqua
GTCCAAAACTTTTTTACCGAGTATATTATCAATAAATCTCAAATCCCAGGGCTTATCTTAGTCATATATCTTCATCATGCAATGCATGCATAATTATCCACACGGCTGTTCATTTGACGAACTAACATCATTAACAAATGAATCGCTGATCCCAGAGCAGCTTATCTTAATTAGAAATCTTCATTGTGGACATACATGCATGCATAATTAATTCACACGGCTGTGCATACACTGACACATGGCTTGGCCTAACTAGCCTGGCCTGGCTTGGCCTGGCCTAAGATTAGTTGGTCCCTTGGACTAGTTTAGGTCAGGCTAAATTGTCATTGCTTCAACCCTGGGGGTAATGTTTGAGTATCCAAGTTCATATATGTTGTTTCTAGATGGTCAGTGGATCACTTTAAGGTTAGCACATGTCTCATGGGACAATTCAGCTGAACGCGGTATGTTAGGAATTGTACACCTTGTGAGGGTCACTCAGACGTATTAAATTGATAGTTATCATGTTGAAACAGCACGTTTTTGTCTTAAGATGATGAAATGCAACAGTTTATGATATAAGGAAAACTTGTTTTATTAATGTGAAATAGCAAATATCACATGTATTAATGGAAACAAATATAATTTCTAAACAAGTAACTTAAAAACTTAATGCGACAAGCACATATAGCATTTAAAACATATCCCTTTTTTGTTGTTGTTGGCATAATAACACTAAATAACAAAATCTCCATTAAAACAATAAATCAATAAATAAATAAATAAATAAAAAAATAAATAAATAAATAAATAAATAAATAAATAAATAAATAAATAAATAAATAAATAAATAAATAAATAAATAAATAAATAAATAAATAAATAAATAAAACAATTTTCTATCTACCCTTTCTATTTAAACTCACCTATTTTTTTGGTTGCCTTATTTAGTGTTTTCCCTACTTTTCCCTCCAATCAGACGGTGAGGAATTTTAAAAAATGGCGAACTTATTCATGTAAATACTAAATGGCGCTCCTTCCCTTAGGGTTTCTTAATTGCTAAAATGTTACTTCATAGCCTCTAACTAATACATAGTTTATATCATTTTACATAATCAGAACAGTTCAAACGGAAACATAAAACGAAATTTATTGGCGAAACGGCTTGGGGCGAAAATGTAAAGGATGCCAGTCGCATTTCTTGGCTTTATCTCGTGTTTCCGCGCAAATACCTTCGCGTGATGTTGGATTTGTCGCAAAAACAAGTCACTTTCCCTTATTTAATAATATGTTATATGCAGACATAAATTCAACATTACAATATGCAAATGGATTGAACTACAAGTTATTACAACATTAGTTACAGTTCTCTCCATAGTTACAGTTCTCTCCATAATAACTTTCACTTGTTTTGTGTCATTCAACACCCACCCCCACCAGAATTGAATAGTGAAAATACCTTTTGCACCCCAACCCGCAAGAAAATAATACAGTTGCGTTCTGGCCCCACCACTCACTTTTTCCTAGATAAAACCCTTAATAAAATCGTGTACCCTGTATTCGTATTTATACGCATTTTCTGTTATAAACCGATATGCTTACGTGCATTACCTCCCTTTATATATTCGAAAACAAGCCAATTCTCTTCTTGGATAGTAAAGCATACAATTTAAATACAATAAATCATTATTTGTTTACCTGTATAATGTAATTCAAAATTCGAAATCAGATCATAAGATGTTATAGTTACAAAGTAGAGGTTATAGTTACAAAGTACAACCCTGTCTTAAGTTGTTTTCTTTTTAAATATTTACGAACAAATACGCTGATTTGGTAAGTTTGATAAAGATCTAACGCTAGTGTGCAAACAAACTCTTCACACATTACTGTTATTTGAGTCCGTCTTTGACGGAATATTTACAAATAGAAAACACATACATACACATTACATAGCGCTAGTTGCTTTCCACACTGATTTCACTATTAAAATGTCCCATATCAAGCAGGATAATGCAGGTTCTTACATGTGTACGCATTCATTATTGAATACTCATTCATTATTGAATTTATTAAACGAGCAGGCAAAAGGATATAATGCGATATATAATTTTTGTTAACGAGTTTAACACGGAAACCGACATAAACCGTGGGAATTGGATCATAGTCATGATTTTTTTTTGACAGCGCATACTAGGCTTATTTGCATACTTATATAACTAGTGGTATATAATAGATAGAGTATGGTCTCATTGAGTTGGTTAATTTATACATCGAGGTGTTTAAATTAATCAACGAGATGAAACCATACTCTATTTGTTTTGTAGTACACCATTTATTCTGACAGGTGTTATTTTCAATTAAACGATTTACACCTGTGCTATTACAAAGAGAATTTTCAGTGACCATGCTACAAATGGTGTTAGCAGGTCAACAATTAAATATTTTACGAAGGATTGGAAAACAACTTGTGCAGGCTAAGTCGTCTCACAATATTGCATACTTTTATTCTGTCAAATTTTAACTTCTCTCCATTATCATGGTACTTCTGTACTACTAGAAATATATTAAAAATTTAGAAAATTCAAGAAAGAGCTCTAAGTGGCACTCACTACCGGAAGAATATAGAATTGCAACATATTTAAATAGATTTAAAAAGCAGATATCTTTAATGAATGGCAAAGATTTTAAATGTCATGCCTGTAATATTAATCACATATAAAAGTCACGTGCCACCACAACCGGGGACGGCATACCCTACATGTTTAGACATCTTCAGCCTTACTGGTATATTGCTTTAAATTGTTTTAAACATATGCAAATCCTAGGTATTTTTTATTCTTTTATTTTGTTTCTTATGCTGACATAATAATTTTATAAATATTCCACGACTAAATGAGTGTGGGGACTGCCCTACCTCATAGCGTCATGGAGGCGTATATTATATTGTCTTGAGCTTGTGATGAACTCAGATATGTTTTTTTGTTTTTAGTTTATTTCAATGTGCTTTTATCAGGCCATACACTTGTCAGTTTTATTAAAAGTCTTTAATAGTGGTGGCAGATATGTAATGTAGGGACTGCCCAATCTCCATTGATGTCATTGCTGACTATGGCAGATATGGAAGGTAGGGACTGCCCAATCTCCATTGATGTCATTGCTGACTATGGCAGATATGGAAGGTATAGGGACTGCCCAATCTCCATTGATGTCATTGCTGACTATGGCAGATATGGAAGGTATAGGGACTGCCCAATCTCCATTGATGTCATTGCTGACTATGGCAGATATGGAAGGTATAGGGACTGCCCAATATCCATTGATGTCATTGCTGACTATGGCAGATATGGAAGGCATAGGGACTGCCCAATCTCCATTGGTGTCATTGCTGAATATGGCAGATATGGAAGGTATAGGGACTGCCCAGTCTCCATTGATGTCATTGCTGACTATGGCAGATATGGAAGGTATAGGGACTGCCCAATCTCCATTGATGTCATTGCTGACTATGGCAGATATGGAAGGTATAGGGACTGCCCAATCTCCATTGATGTCATTGCTGACTATGGCAGATATGGAAGGTATAGGGACTGCCCAATCTCCATTGATGTCATTGCTGACTATGGCAGATATGGAAGGTATAGGGACTGCCCAATCTCCATTGATGTCATTGCTGACTATGGCAGATATGGAAGGTATAGGGACTGCCCAATCTCCATTGGTGTCATTGCTGAATATGGCAGATATGGAAGGTATAGGGACTGCCCAATCTCCATTGATGTCATTGCTGACTATGGCAGATATGGAAGGTATAGGGACTGCCCAATCTCCATTGATGTCATTGCTGACTATGGCAGATATGGAAGGCATAGGGACTGCCCAATCTCCATTGATGTCATTGCTGACTATGGCAGATATGGAAGGTATAGGGACTGCCCAATCTCCATTGATGTCATTGCTGACTATGGCAGATATGGAAGGTATAGGGACTGCCCAATCTCCATTGATGTCATTGCTGACTATGGCAGATATGGAAGGTATAGGGACTGCCCAATCTCCATTGGTGTCATTGCTGAATATGGCAGATATGGAAGGTATAGGGACTGCCCAATCTCCAATGATGTCATTGCTGACTATGGCAGATATGGAAGGTATAGGGACTGCCCAATCTCCATTGATGTCATTGCTGACTATGGCAGATATGGAAGGTATAGGGACTGCCCAATCTCCATTGATGTCATTGCTGACTATGGCAGATATGGAAGGTATAGGGACTGCCCAATCTCCATTGGTGTCATTGCTGAATATGGCAGATATGGAAGGTATAGGGACTGCCCAATCTCCATTGGTGTCATTGCTGAATATGGCAGATATGGAAGGTATAGGGACTGCCCAATCTCCATTGATGTTATTGCTGACTATGAGAGTATATTTAATTGGTATTGTTAGTTTAAAACACATTATTTTTAATACTTTATAATTCCCAAAATGACAGTTTTAAACATGATTTGTATCTACCTTAGAGCTATGATTTTAATGTCTCTTATAGATTAAGATCATATACCAGATCTTAAGATCCATATCCATATATACATATATATGAATATTCCGCTACAATAATTGTGAACTTAGGCTAATCGTGCGGATGTTGCTACATTGTTTAATGTCTATGCTTTCTTACCATAGCTGTTTTTTATGTGTTATTTATGTGTACGTATGTTATTCATGTCGGTTCAAAAGCTTATTAATAGCTTATGTTGATTGTTTGCCGACTTTAAATAAAATGTATTTGACTTGACTTGACATAACCCGCCATATAAAGGCAAAATTACACTTAGTTTGATTTTAAAGCACATTTGCAGGGCAAGACATTTTTTAAAGTAGCTATCCCGCCAACAACAGCCAACTTTTACAAAATATGTACACCGTTTTTAAACCTACTGACGACGATATTATATATATAAATAAATTATTAACTTACATATTTTGAGAAATATAGACACAGTATAAACGGCTTTAACCAGCCAGGCCGAACCCCAAAACTGGAACGTCGAATTAAGAGTTACCAACTCATATAATTCATTCTACGCTTATTCAACCACGGGTATTTTAATAACTCGTGAATACACCTATACGTATAGTCGGCAAAAAAGATCTTCTCTGTCGCTTACTCGCCATAATGACTGTTAAATATGGTGTATTTCTTTATACCCATTGCTGTTTACATATGTAAATCTTGGAATAAAACATTTTGAATTGAATTGAATTGTCATGATTTTGTTATTTATCAATCATTGTAATAAACGTACTAAATTACTTGCCCCTCGAGGGCCCTTAATTGGTTAATAAAATCGTGTAACCTATATTCGTAATAAAACGTATTTTCTGTTTATCAATTGATACGCTTACGTGCATTATCTCCCTTTATATATGCGCATTCAAGCCAACTCTTTTCTTAGATAGTAAACAATAAATTTAAATACACTAATCCATTGTTTTTATATACATTATATTGATTGATTTATACATATTTTATTGCCATATATGTACATGTACCATGCAATCGAGGCCACAAGTGCTACCCACATTAGTTACGGCCCTTAACTACAATGGAGTTTTAACAAATATAATGAATGGCAATTGCTGTTAACACGTATCAATAAACTGGATTAACTACAAAATGATATGTAGTAGAACATGTTAAGATAATAAGAAAATAGAAATAAAAAATAGAGGAAAAGTAGAAGTGGAAGAAAGAATAATGCAACACATGTGACATTGCTCGGGTTGATCAGACAGATAAAATGTAAAGGCAAACCTAAGTAAATCGATGACTATCTCTAATAAAGTTTTGAATAGAATTAAAAATCAAACCATTTTCTTGTGTTGTAAGATCTAACCTTCCAAACAATAACGTATTTGAGCTTAAAGGGTGAAACGAACGTGTTGACTGCAAGAGTTCGAGCCTCTCAACATTGAATTGCATACATTCAAAGAAGAAATGATTTGCATCTTCATTACCCTGACAGCAATTGCACTGAGTCGATTCGCGTAAATGATTTTGAAAAATATCATTATTGAGATTACGACATGAATTTCTTATCCTAACATGCATAACAGAAAAAAACGTACACCAGATAAGTAAAAACTAGGAACATTTGAATTAGTAAACATTATTCGCATAAGCTGACCTTTGAATATGTTTAATGAGCCTGCATTTCTAATATCTAAAGGTAAATCATTCCAGAGTTACATAGCTGATGGAATAAATGAATTCATAAAAATAGATGTTCTAACTGAAGTCTGCGAGAATTTTTCTGCGTTCCTGCAAAAAATCTGAAAGAGCAACATATCCTTAAAACTATTTAACAATGTGTCTTGCTATAACTTGCAAAGTTTGAAACTCTGTAACTAAAAATAAAACAACTTTTCTTATTTAAAAGAACAAAAATATATAGAAATGGTCTACATCTAACACACCAAAACTCCTGAATTATACATAAAGCACCGAACAGTAATTTTGTCAAATATGTGTAACGCATCGTACAGATTTGGGTTCCGAACGCACCGTACAGTAGCAAATTTGAAATGGTAACGCACCGTACAGCCTAATATTTTTTTAATCAGAATTTTTTTATTGCATAGTTTACAAGAAATTGTTATCTGGTCATTTCGATATCATCACAAAGTAAGTAATACAAGTTATTTCGCTTCGATCCGTGAAGAAACAAGCCAGTAATGGTTCAAAACAGGTGCGACTCTTCGCTTCGATTAATTGACATGCTTTCAAAAAGTAGTAAATCTTTTGTTACATACTATGCAGCCGAGTGTAAAGGAATCATTTATTTTACATATCTATGCATGTCACGCCGAATTAAGTAAGTAACGAACAAAAATGTAAGGCACTTACTTTTCGGATGTTGACATGTCCGCCATCTTGAAAATAACGAAATCGGCCAGCCGTACAGTAGCCGTACAGCTTACCCGACAGTGAGTAGTGTGCACACTTTACATTTGTTTGACGGAAAAAGCACAGCACGCTGATCAACTGAATGGCACCACATGTAGACACAGTACATAGTGCCCACACCGACATCAATGTTAAAATGTCGCATATTAATGAGGGTCTCCCAGTGGTTTTGGGGAACGTGGCCATTTATTTTTGGGGGAAAAGGGAACATTGTCTGTTATTGGTAATGTTTTTGGGAACAAGGGAACATTGGAGAAGTATTTTTGGGGAACTTCAAATCAAGTAGGATAATGCAGGATAGCATAAACATTAATTGAAACGACTAAAGGGGGTTATATGTCTAGTATTACTGCACAACTAGAAGGAACACTTGTACCATGTGCTCATTTCATCAAGGACAATCTAGCGACAGTGGGTACAATCCTTCATGCATTATGGTAAATCGGAGAAACGGCAAAGGTTGAGTTACACTTCTGTGGAAAAGATTTTACGTACATTAAGTTTTGATGATGACAGACTTGTAGAAATACAACTTTATTTAACAAATGAGGCCCTCCCAGGGGTCCTTGCTCCCCAGATCCTTTAAAGTAATGGCCATTGTTCCCCCGATCCCCAAAAGTATTTGCCAAAGTTCCCCAAAGTATTTTGCCCATGTTCCCTAGATCCCTAAAAGTATTTACACTGTTTCCTAGATCCCCAAAAAATGTTAAACATAGTTCCCTAAAAGTACCAAATATTGTTCGCGTAATAACCTTTATGTAAAACATGTCCGTCCGTCCGTCGTCCGTTCGTTGTCCGTTGTCCGTTAACGTTTGCCTTGTGAACAATTTAGGGCCTTCGTTATTAATCGGATCTTTACGAAACTTTGCCAGTATCTTTCTATCAATGAAAGCTCGGACAACTTCGAAAACCAGCTAGATCGGATTAATTACACCGGAGTTATGACCCTTGTTTTGCTGAAAAATGCCATATTAAGCCTTATGAACACCCTAACACCTTCATTTATTATTTGATCTTTCCAAACTTGCACAGATTGTTAATATCAATGAAAGCTCAGAAAGGTTCATAATCCAGCCAGATCGGATCAGCAACACAAAAGTTATGGCCCTCGTTTTTTCTGGAAAATGCCATTTTCTGCCTTGTGAACACTCTAGCACCTTCATTTATTATTTGATCTTTACCAAGCTTGCATAGATTGTTAATAGCAATGAAGTTCGAAAACCAGCCAGATCGGATCAGTAATACCGGAGTTATGGCCCTTGTTTTTTCCCTGAAAAATGCCATTTTCTGCCTTGTGAACACTCTATCACCTTCATTTATAATTAGATTTTTACCAAACTTGCACAGACAACTTCGAAAACCAGATGATTTAATACAAATGAAAGCTCGGATAAGTTCAAAAACCAGCTAAATGGGATTTGTAACAGCAGAGTTATGGCCCTTGTTTTTCTGAAAAATGTCATTTTCTGCCTGGTGAACACTCTAGCACCATTTATTATTTGATCTTTACCAAACATACAAAGATTGTTAATATCAATGTAAGCCCAGACAAGTTTGAAAACCAGCCTAATCGTATTAGTAACACCGAAGTTACCGCCATTGTTTTAGTTAAAAATGCTGTATTTTGCCTCATTTAGACGATATGGCTTTCATTTGGCCAGATTTTAATGACACTTTGCAGGGATGATCAGTATCACATCTAGTTATGTTTATCGTGAAGGTGTTCCGGTTGAATGAATTTTGGCAAAGTCATGGCCTTTTAAAGGTTTTAATACACAAACTTTGTCCGGACCTTTTTCCTGAACCCCTGGCCGAATTTCAGCGAAACTTTGCAGGGATGATCAGTACCAGGCCAAGTGGTGCATATCATCACTATGTTCAATGCTTTTTGGCTGAGTTATAGCCCTTTAAAGGTTTTACTACACAAACTTTATCTGGACTATTTCTCTTGAACCCTTGGCTGGATTTCAACGAAACTTTGCAGGGATGGTCAGTACCAAGCCTAGTTATGCATGTCATCGCCGTATTTCAGTTAAACAATTTTTGACTGAGTTATGGTCGTTTAAAAGTTTTAATACACAGCTTTTGTCCGGACTATGTTCTCCTGAACCCCTGGCCGGATTTCAGTGAAACTTTGCAGGGAAGACCAGTTCCATGCCTAGTTGTGCAAGTCATCGTCGTGTTCCGGCCCTGTTATGGCCTAATATACACGAACTGTATCCAGAATTCTTTTCCTGAAACCCTGGCTGGATTTCAGTGAACTTGGCAGGAATGAAAACTAGCAAGCCTAGTTGCGCATGTTCTTGTCGTGTTCCCCAACAAAGACTCCATATAGCCAGTAGAGCGATACAGGCCCTCTTGGGCCTCTTGTTTATATAGCCTCAGTAACAGGTACAGTTATAACGGTCAGATTCTTCGTATTAACGTATTTGGCCCCTCTTTATTAACGTTTTCTCAAAACAAATGATGATGAAACAAGAGGTCCATGAAACTCTCTCAAGTAAATCATTGTTGTAACAGGAGTAACATTCCTGTAAAGTTTCATGACAATCTTTCAAGAAGTGTCAGAGGGGAAGTTGCCACAAGTTTTCCCTATATAACTCTGTGTAAACAAAGATGGCTGCTGGTGGCCATGTTTGTCGTCAAATCAACAACAAAAAAATGTTTTTAGATGTGGTGGCCATCTTAAAGTTTCGGTGAACTTAATATGTACTAAGACCAGCTAGACATCCAGAGCAATATTCCTATAAAGTTTCATGAAAATCTATCGAGTACTTTCAGAGGAGTAGTCGCCACAATTATTTTCCTATATATAACTCTATGTAAACAAAGATGTCCGCTGGCGGCCATGTTTGATAGTGAATCAAAATGAGTTTTGTTTAGGACCAACTAATGCCAGTCAGTTCGGTAAAGGTTTCAAATGAATAACCCTTATGTTTTTGAGAAGTAGTCACCACACAACTGTGTTTTAAAATCTATGTTTAGCTATGGCGGTCATTGACATTTAGGCTTACTTGATTTTTATTTAGAACCAAGTAGACATCAAGAGCAACATTCCATGCCAGTCAATTTGGCAAAGGTTCCAAATTAATACCCCTTATGTTTTTTGAGAAGTAGTCGCCACAAAATTATATTTTTAACATTTATTTTTAGCTTTGCTGGCCATCTTGGATTTCACATCAACCTGCTATTTTGCTAGGATCATCTAGACCTTATAGACAACATTTCTGTACAGTTTCATAACAATCAATCTACTAGTTTTAGAGACGTAGTCGCCACAATTTTTTGTTGATGGGCGGTCGAACAGACAGACGAACGACGCACCACGGCATAAGTTCTACTACTACTGATCCGTGCAGTTGCGCTAAAATGGACACGCATGGCAAATGTTTATCGCCGTGCAAACGCTTTCAGTTGAACAGGAAAGTTGATATTCGCTGAAGAGAACGTTCATTGGAGCGATGGGCACAACTGAAAATCGGCATAAAAGGGAATACTGAAAGCCGCAAAAAGCAATCAGTTGTGACAAGCAATCCAAATGTTATGTTTTTAAAAGTAAAGTATAGCAAGTATACATACAAATTAGGTTTTTTCCCCTTTAGGACACTGTTTCCTAGATCCCTAAATGTAGGCCTTTGATCCCTGGATCCCTTAAAGTACCTGGCAATGTTACCCAGATCCCTAAAAGTAATTGGCCATGTTCCCCAGATCCCCAAAACCCCTGGGAGGGCCTCACAAATGAAATGGCGTTTATTGTCCAAGTGTATATGCCGAGTAGCAATCATTTCATCAAAATATATAAATCATATACTGAGAAACTGAATGACATTGTTATCTGTATCTTTAAGGTCAAACTAGTTTTGCTGATTGATTTTAATGCACATGTGCAGAACAAGACATTTATTAAAGTAGCTATGCCGCCAACAACAGCCAAATTTTGCAACATATGTACACCGTTACGGTTTGTAAACCTACTGACGACGAGTATATATTTTTGAGAGCTCCAAACTCTATAGACACAGTATAAACGGCTTTAACCAGCCAGGCCAAACTCCAAAAATACACGTCGATTTAAGAGTAACCAACTCATAATTCATTTTACGCATATACAATTACGGGTGTTTTAAGAAATCGTGAATAAACCTATACATTTATTCGGCAAAAGTATCTTCTTAGTGGCTTACTCGCCATACTAGTTAAATATGTTGTATTTCTTTATACCCATTGCTGTTTACATATGTAAATCTTGAAATAAACATTTTGAATTGAATTGAATTGTCATGATTTTGTTATTTATCAATCATTGTAATAAACGCACTAAATTACTGCCCCTCGAGGGCCCTTAAATTGATTAATAAAATCGTGCAGATCTACACTATACGTATTTCTGTTTATTGACTGATACGTTTACGTGCATTACCTCCCCTTATCTATGCGCATTCAAGTCAATTCTTTTCTCTGTTAGTAAACAATACAATTTGAATACAATACTTCATTAATTTTTTATTTGTATATTATATAATTCAAAATTCTCATCAGATCATGTTATAACCCATGTCTTAAGTTGTTTTCTTTTTAAATATACTTTTCAAATCAACGTGATTTCATTTCCTTTCCTTATACATGTTCTTATACAAGTTCACATACTTGTCTGCATTGAATGCTTTGGTGAAATAAGTGAACGATTTTAAAATTTAAGACTTGAATTGAATTGAATGTTGTTTAACGGCTCATCAACACAGTATAGGATATTTAGAGCCGCCCCAGAGAGAGGGGGAAGGATACATAGGAATCCGGGAACCTGCCCTACTCTTATTATCGAACAAATTCCTATGGTTCTTTGACGTGCTCGGAGGATAGACCGATACACGGGACCGCCCGGTTTACGTCCCCATCCGACGGACGAGGCTAAGGGAAAGTGTCTTGCCCAAGAACACACCGACGGAACTCAGTGGCACCACGGAGGATTGAACTGAGGCCTCCGGTTAAGACTTATCGTTAGATGTTTAATAAAACAGGGCCTCAGGTGTATATGCCGAGTAGCAATCATTCCATCGAAACATATAAATCATATACTGAGAAACTCAATGATATTAATTTTAGGGCAAACTAGTTTTGCTGGTTGATTTTTATGCACATGTGCAGGGCAAACATTCATTAAAATAGCTATCCCGCCAACAACAGCCAAATTGTGCAACATATGTACACCGTTTCTTAACCTACTGACGACGAGACATATATTATAACTTACATATTCTGAGAAATCCAAACTCTATAGACACGGTATAAACGCCTTGAAAGCGGCAACATTCCCTACCCTGGTAGGGAGAGATTGGAGTATGTTTTATCAATTGCATCAGCTATACAGGCCTGTCAGTTACAGTGAATGACTCAATAGCACATGTAAAAACTCTCACTGGATGCAGAGTTTGCACACGACATGAACATGTACTTTATGCAAATCAACTAGGAGTAACGTTTTTCAATCTAATGACTCCAAACTACTAGTATATAATTTCTGTTTATTTTATTGGAACTGTGACAGTTTTTTTAGTAATAAAGGCAAAAAAAGGCAAGATATGACATCACGAACATAAAAGAGTTGACAATAGTGCTACCGCATTGGAACGTGCAAAAGTGGAACAGTGGCAAAAGAGTATTATTCATGTTTTACCCTGTACAGTTAACTTTTTATTTTCTTATATCCACTGCACTGTATACAATATAAAAAAGAATTGCTATGAATGTTTGCCCAAAATAAATGTAATCTGATGACTAAACAGAACTTCACACTGTCAGCAAATAGTTCATGACATAAGTTATCAGTGTTAAATGAAAATTAATTGAATTGCATGTTGTTTAACGGCACAACAACACGGTATAGGTTATTTAGAGCCGCCCCAGAGAGAGGGGAAGGATACATAGGAATCCGGGAACCGTGCCCTACTCTTATTATCAATAGATTCCTATGGTTCTTTAACGTGCTCGGTTAACGTCCACATCCGACGGACGAGGCTAAGGGAAAGTGGAGGCCCAAGAACACACCGACGAAACTCAGTGGCACCACCGAGGATTTAACCCCGGGCCTCCGGTTACAAATCCGCCGCGCTACCGACTGCGCCACGCCAGCCCTCAAATGAAAATAATTACCAATTATAGCTGGTCTGGAGAAACAGCGTATATATACTGCAGTACACTATAAATGCGTATAATTTGGACATGTACGTTATAATGACATTGTGTTGGGAATAATCATTTAAAAATAAAGCATAACTGTACAAATTATTGTTAAGAATGGCTGTACATGATGGAGATAATAAGATAAGGAATTGCATCTTATATAGTTATGACTAAGGAACATACATCACTGAGCCTGAGGAGGGAATTTTCATGGGTGGGATATAGAAGTGCATGGTGATGTTTCTGATTCTGATGTGAAAATGGGATGTTTGTTTATGTGTAACACATGCATAGTCACAGATCTCAGAGTACTGCTATGGGGCATACACTGAAACATGGCTTGGCCTAACTAGCCTGTCCTGTCTTGGCCTGGCCTAAGATTAGTTGGTCACTTGGGACTAGTTTAGGTCTGGCCAAAGGGTCATTGCTTCACACACTGGGGTTAATGTCTATGTTTCAAGGGTCGGTTATGATGTTCCTAGATGGTCAGTGGCTCACATTAAGGTTAGCACATGTCTCACGGGACAAACCAGCTGTACTGAATTTGTTAGGAAGTGTACACCTTGTGAGGGTCATTCAGAAACAACACCAGTTTGTGTCTTAAGATGATAAAATGCAACACGTTTTTGATATAATAAAACTTGTTTTCATTAAAGTGAAATAGCAAATAGCACATGTATTAATGGTCACAAATATAATTTCTAAACAAGTAACTTAAAAACTTAATGCCGCAAGCACATGTAGCATTTAACATATCCATTTTTTGTTGTTGGCATAATAACACTAAATAACAAAATATCCATTAAAGCATTATACAAATATAATACAATTGAATACGTTTAGATTTATATATTTATAGCATATCCCACTACTAGTACCCACCCTACCATCAGCAACCCACCCACATATCCACCCTATCAAATTGGAAACACCAAACCACACATTCGAGCATCCATCCACCTACCATACCCTAACCCGCTACCCATTCAGTTTCATTTAACCATGCATCCAACAATAGCGTCTCCGTGGCTGAGTGGTTAATGACATTGCGTTGCCTCTCATCGCTGCGGGTTCGAATCCCACTGGCAGCTCCACTTGTAAGTGAAGAAAGTGTCGATTCTTACGAATGGCGGGAAGTATACAGTACTGGTTCTACCAAGGAAATGGGTGGTCTGTCTCCACCACACACACATAAAAAGAAGACCGTCATTTATAATCTGACATAGGTTGAAAATGACGTAAAATATCATACAAACAAACAAACAAACAAACAAACAAACAAATCCATCCACCAACTCACTCTTCCAAAAACACTGTCCAATATATCGTTCCATAACTTATTTTTTGGATCATAATCATCAAATTAATCCATTGTTATATACTAATTTTTCGCGTCACAAATTTATCAAACATGCAATCGTTTCAAACATGAATTCACTTTATTTTTCATACTCATATGAATATATCCTAACTATCATTGTGTTCCCATTTGCACACTGTTGTGTTTCTTCCCTCTACACGTTTCTCATGATTAGTATAATTGACATCTCATAATCAATTCTACTTCAATGCAACCAATTATAGTCATACATTTTGTGAATCCCTCATTGCGAAGAACCTGACTAAGGACATGACCTGGAACAATAACAATTAAGAACAATTTTAAGATCAGGCCAGGCCAGGCCAATGAGGCCAGGCTAGTTAGGCCAAGCCATGTTTCAGTGTATGCCCTGCTATGGAGGTTTACACGCCAAAACGCTGAGTGTCGCCTGCTGTAAACACTACCACGTGTATTTGTATTTCTCAGTTCATAACCCCACAGGCACCTCCCCTATATTTTCAAATTGCTGTCAGTTGGGTTTAAAAAAAATTGAGAAACTAGGAATAAGAAATACATTTTTACAAATATGTTTTTACCAATATACTTGCTTAAAATCAGTTTATTTGTGTGCCAAATATTTTTTTTTTTTTATGAGGTGAAATTGTCAATATTTTGAAAAAGTTCTTCCTGATTTAACCATGTATAAATTTAAATGAAAAGCCTGCCCCGACTCACAATTCATTTTACGCATATTCAAAGGCGGGTATTTTAAGAACTCGTGAATAAAACTATACTTTTAGTCGGCAAAATATCTTCTCAGTCGCTTTACTCGCCATAATGATTGTTAAACATGTTGTTCCATTGGTGTTTACATTATCTACATCTTAGAATAAACTTTGAATTGTCATATTTATCAATCATTGTAATCGACTAAGTAAATTACTTGCCCTCGAGGGCCCTTAATAGACCTGTACAACTAACTACGGTAACGATTACGGTAAGGATTACGAAAAGGAATACTGACTAAAACAGAGGGGTTTTCTCAACAAGCAATACGCCCTGAATGCTCGACCAAGCGTTTGCGCATCACTATATATAGGCCAATGCAATTCATTATTGACACTCCATGAACTTGTAGGGAAAAGTGGGTGGTCTGCCACTTCTACAAAATCTACCGTCATATAAAGCCTAAAATGTGCTGAAAATAACGTACACCACAATTCAAATACACAGCAATCATTATTTTAGAATTTATTAAACTAGTTGGCAAACATGATAGGATGAGATGGTTTGCAGAGCAATATATCATTTTTACAAACGACCAGATATTCGCCATGCTTTCTAAGCCTCACCTAATACAGTTGATATTCGCTTTATATTTGCAAACTAGTTTAATTAACTTAAATATTTTTTGCATTTTCTTGATACTTTCCTTTGAAAAAATATAGAGCTTAATCTCGAATATACTTCATTTTTCAACTCGCTGCGCTTGCATCCGGTGTGTCTTAACAGAAAATGGACATTCCACTGCATGAAAAGACACTGTCAGTAGTGATTTATCTTTTTCTTTTTGTTATCATTAGAATTGTTGCTGATACTATTATAGCGACGGGAAAATAATGTAAATACATGTACAACAATTAATTCGCCTTTTCCCCGCGCTGTTTATTCGGTTTTGCCGGTATTAAATGGAAAAATCCACGAAGCGTATTTTTTTTGGCGTTTATGCGGTTTTAAACGCCGGTAATCAATGGCAAATTTACCATAAAGCACTAACGCGATTCGTGGATTACGCCATTTACTATTGACGTTTAAAACCGCATAAACGCCGAAGAAAATGCGAAACAATTCCTTGATAAATGAGCAATCATGTATTACATACATTGTAAAAGAAAAAAATAACCTTCAATAGTGGCGGCCTCATCCATTTCGATGTTAGGGTTAACTGATCAATTTGATTGTTCTAGTGTGCATTCATGGCGATAAGCGCACGCGCTGCACGATCTTTCAGTTTTTCAGTATTCAGTAAAGTCAGATGTTGAAATAAAAGGTAGTACAATTTGAGTTTTCAGTACTACCATAGGTTTAAAAATATTTATTGTTGCAAAATAATCAACAGTTAGGAATATGTAAAGCAATTTATTTGCACTATTCAAATGTGTAAAAAGTTAAAAAAAAAACAAAAAAAAACAGAATGCCGTGACTTAAAAAAGAGAGCAAAATTGCCGTTTGACTCTTTAAATGTATCCTGGTGCGTAACCTAGGATAGCACAAATTGCTGTCCCGCAATAAATATTCTTTTAAAAAATAGGTAGTTTTAGTTTCACTCATTATATTTAGACCATCTTAAACAGGAAATATCAATATTTTTCCACACCACAAAAAACACAAGACTTGACACTTCTCAGTTGACAATTCGAGCTCCCAGTGGGATTCGAGCCCGCAGGAGTGAGAGGCGAGACACGTTTAGACGCAGCGTCTTCACTATCCCGGATACTGCGGCAATTTTAGGGTAAGACATAGGGGATAAAAGTGCAGTTATCATGTACTAAGGCGGATTCAGGGATAAGGCAGACCCAGCACCCCGACCCCCTAAAATCCCACAAGTATAACATGCATGCCGGATTACCTGGGGCGCGCGCCATTTCTACTGTTAGTCATCATGGATTTAACAGAATTCACTAAACGTCATGTAGAAAAACATTTTATTTCGAAAGAGCCTCCGCTGCCCCCGCCCCTCCCACACACAAATGCTCAAACCAAAATCTTGGATCTGCATCTAATGTGTATCCTCCTCTCAAAACGTTTTAGTGATCACTTATTCAGGCAAGCCCCTTTAAAACTCCAGCCGAGTCTGGGTGGTTGTATCGAAGACTGTGTTGAGAAAAAATAGTCTGAAAGGTCGATGCATATGACGTATATATAATTATACTGACAGAAATGAAATAGAAATAATATGTATTTTTTAATTTGATTTTTTATTGGCTTTTTTCTACACAAACCCCTCTGAGCCTACTAAAATCAAGGTTGTTATACAACTTTGAGATCAGCCCCCAACATTTTCTCGTGCTTAGAATTTAGTCTGAAGTCATAGTCGTTATCGTAGTTAGTTGTACAGGTCTACTTGGTTAATAAAATAATGTACCCTGTATTCGTAATAAAACGTATTTTCAGTTTTTCAACTGATACGCTTACGTGCATTACCTCCCTTTATATATGCGCATTCAAGCCAATTATTTTCTTTGATCGCAAACAATACAACTTGAAAACGCTAATTCATTATTTGTTTACCTGTATAATATAATTCAAAATTCTCATCAGATCATAAGACGTTATATTTACAAAGTAAATGTTATAGTTACAAAGTATAACCCTGTCTTAAGTTGTTTTCTTTTTAAATATATATGGAAAAATACGTTGTTCCGATAAGTTTGATAAAGATCTAACGCTAGTGTGCAAATGAACTCTTCACACTTTACGTTTGTTTGAGTCCGTCTTTGACGGAATATTTACAATATTTACAGTAGACACAGTACATAAAGCCTATTGCTATTTTATTTCGCCCAGTACGTTGTCCAGATTATTTTTGTTTAACTTGAAAGCCAGAATAATTTGTTTTAAGTTTTAATATTCGTAGAATAAGAAGAGCTAATGTAGATCTATTCAACGGTTGTTTTCAGTTGCTTGTTCAGCAACCACTGATCGGAACATTAAATATGCCATCAGTACCATCAAGGACCCTGGATACATGTTCTTTAACTCTGTATGGCATAGCATGGCCCTTTTCTTACTCTGAATTTCTGCTTTAAATTCTTTTTTGACAAGTCCATGTATTTTAACAACTGAAAGAGACGTCAACAAAACTTCAGTAAAGCTTGACTAGTAGACACATGTTCCGTATTAACTCTATATTGCATTACTTTTAAGCAAAGTTATGTTAACATCCCTTTTCGACTTCAAAACTCTGGTTAAAGTTTGTAGACAAATCCTTGTATTTCAACAGGTCATTGTTAATTATTAATACAACTTCAGTAAAGCGTGGATGCTAGTTGACACATGTTCCATAACTCTGTATTGCATTTTAGCAAAAGTATGGCCCTTTATGGATAAATATTTTCTGTATTATATACTCGGTAAAAAATGTTTTGGACCAGGGTGTATAAAGTCATATAAAAATAAAACTGGTGGACAGAATTTAAGTATCTTTTTTTTAATAACCAAGGACTCATACCAGTTAATTTGGTACCAGAAACATTAAATTCCAAAAAAGATTTGATTTTAGAAAAATATAGCGAACATACAAAGGGTCTGTAAAAAATGTTGCAAAGTCCATAAAAAGTAACAGTTACAGACATTCGAGTAACCAATAATTTTTTTTATTTTTTTTTTGAAAACTTTCATTGTAAACGATAATTATTGTTGATCGTTGGTCTATTGTCAATTATCAACTGAGATAATAAGGGTTATGGTCGAATGTCATGGTTCAGCGATCATTGTACGGGTTCGAACACTGCCCTGGTCCAAAACCTTTTTTAAGGAGTATATTTTAGAAAAGGTGTAGCCCCTTTTCGACTTCGAATTTCTTTTATTTTATTTGTTGGCAAGTCTATTTATTTCAATACCCACTAGCCATATATCGGTATCTCTGTCAAAGGAGCTTGACAAATGCTCTTTTCATAACGATTCATATAGTTCTTAAACGTATCCTGAGGATAAATTATGATACACTGGACCGCCAGCTCCGACGGACGAGTCTAGGGGAAGTATCTTGTCAAAATGCACACCGAAGTAACACAGTGGCGCCCGTGATACTCAACACCATGATCACCGGATTCCGAATTCAACGTGCTATCCACTGGGTTACGGCAATGGGAAAGAGGTAGAATCGTACTTACTGATACGATTCCTACATAAACCATATACATATATTCCTTAAAGGGAGTACATCAGGATTTTTCTAGAAACATCTTAAATTATAAAATTGTTCAAGTTCATGATAAAACACTTATATCAATCAAAATATGATGTTAGAACCATTTTAATAATGTCTAAACTTTGAATACACCATATAGCTAGAACGGAATCGGACGTAAAATGCTGAAATTAACCCTGGTGCGTCACCTAGGATAGCACGTATTACTGTGCAGAATGAATTTCTTTGCAAATAAGGGATAATTTGTAGGCTCATTCATTATGTTTTGGCCAAGTAGAATAGAAAATATCAATATTTGTCAATTTTAAGTCGGACACCTAGACCCCCATGAAAAGCCTGATGTACTCCCTTTAAAGATGAATGGCCACCCTTTTTGCAGTATTATCAATTAACAAATTGAACTCTTAAACATCATATGAATATTTCTTGATAGTCACGGAGAGAAACATATATTTAAAACCGCTACTAAGTTGTATGTAATAATATTAAAGTATTATTTGCATGACGAGGCTTAGAAAACGAAGAATGGTGAGGTTTTGCCGAGCCATTCTTCGTTTTCGTGCCGAGCCTAATAAACTTGATGGTAAAAGGCACTGACATAATATTCTATTTATCATGTAGATTATCAACATTTTCTGTATGAATTATTACCTATTTCTCAGATTGTTACGCTTATCGAGGACGCCGCCATGTTTTTGTTTTTTGTTACGTGCATGACGTCAGATAACGTTACGTACAATAAACGCCGAGGGATTCCGCATTGATTTGCTTTGTTGGTCAGTGTCTACTAAGGCAAAATGTATTAGGTCACCCCTTTATTAGGCAGAAAAGTGCTAATCGGCATGATAAACTACTTTTACCACTGCGTGACTGCATGGGGAAATGAGGTAAATCTGAATTGTATAGCTGCACAACTATTGCCAGATAATTGATAAATACACTTACCTGTGGATTAATTTACCTGTTCAAAGTTTCCTACGTCATCAAATAAAATCTTATTTTCGCTTTTCACAGACAGTGCAATGTGTGAATTGTAAATATCTATTGTTGTGTATTGATTTCGATTTAAATAAACATAAACATGTTCATGAAACAAAACATGGCCGGGGAACTTTAACAGTGCTTCAAAGATCAGAAGGCATAGTTTTATTACACCAGTCATAAACACATATCTATCTGAATATAACAGAATAAAAATCATCCAATGACTTGGTTTGATTTGCAAATCTCGCGTTTTTTTCATTGTAGAATACGGCGAGAATGCGAGATTTATTTCGCATTCTCGCGATTTCGTCCAAATGAAAACGTGATAAAATCGCGAGGTTTGCACGAAGTTTGGCTTGCAAACCTCGCGTTTTTTTCAATGTAGAATAGGACGAGAATGCGAAATTTATTTCGCAATCTCGCAATCTCTCGAAATTGAAAACGCGAGATCGCGATGGCCCTAACAGGATTCCGTAAATGACAGCGCTCGGTATAAATGCGTGTAATAGTTACAACAACAACCGGATGTTGTTAGTGAGGCAGATTTTCTCGAAACGGGGGAAAAGCGAAACTGTTTTTGTGTTGAAAAGGTACTCTTTGAACTTTATGAACGAGTAAGCTTGAAGATCCTTTGTGGCATTATTGAACACCTCCAGGGTTTGCTCAGAATACGAAACAAAAAATACGACCGTTGGAAGTTGACCATCCTGCTTCACGTTCAACACCATGTGTCCTGAAACACCGTACGGAATTCATAATTTTGCATTGCAGAGATGTTGAGATTTTATTTTATTTTCAGTAGGTGATAAAACGTGTGTTACTCGGTTTTTATCCTTAGGTTCTATAGTAAAATAAAAATCTTTGGCAGAGTAAAAAGATGATAATTTTCAAGATTTTGATTTTAAAAGATACATATGTTGAATCAGTTTGCATTAATGTGCTTGAAATATACAGGGTTTTAAAAGAATCTCACTGTAGATACCTTAATTTTAACAGTAAACTTGGTTGCACATCAAGGATAAAGACCGAGTTTATCACTTACCAGAATGTATTTGTTAGTTCTTATTTCTGGTCACTGATTGGTCATTTTTTTTGATGATGCTCTATCAAAATTATGAATGCAGTCCGTCCAGAAACTGGATTGTTTTATAACACAAACGGTACTCTTTGAAATTTATGAACGAGTAAACTTTAAGACCCTTTGAAGCATTAATGAACACCGACAGTGTTTGCTCAGAGCTTTGTCCGTGTTATAACAAATAGGAGCGTTGGAAGTTGACCATCCTGCTTCACTTTCAATACCACGTGATTGTGAAAATTTGCCTTTTTCTATTGATCAACAGACGTTCATCGTTTCACCCAACGGAAGTTGACCGTTGCTTTGTGATACAATACCGCCTCTGTCAATGACGATTTATTCCAATATAACTTGCATTTTGACCACTCTTCTTTTGAAATATCGTAATAATATGATCATATTTTAAATGGCAATTATTGATTTGTATAAAAAATATATTGTCTGTCGCTTACTCGCCATACAATTGTTAAATATATTGTATTTTGTTATATCCATTGCTGTTTACATATGTAAATCTTGGAATAAAATTTTGAATTGAATTGTCATGATTTTGTTATTTATCAATCGTTGTAATCAACGTACTAAATTACGTGCCTTAAAGCTACAGAGTCCCTATATCAATCGATTTCTTCTTTGTAGGCGTGTTTTTAGTTGTAACTTCATGTTTACCAGCTCATGTCGAAATCGGGTATTTAAGCGAGCAAATATAGCGCAAGAAATAATTATCTGTATATACATCGACCAGTGCACATCGTACACAGGTAACAGTAATTTTTACAGAAAAAAAAAAGTTAACTACTTTCGGGGCTCGAACACACGACCTTCTGATATCATGTCCGGTGCTGTATCCACTGAACTACAACGCTACTTGAGAAAATAGTATACTAACTACCATATACTATGAGGCAAAATAACTGAACATATTTGAACGCAACTAAAGATGGGTCAATAAATATGCAGTCCATATTGTCGCTCGTGTAAATTAACATTGCCTGGTGTAATACTGTATCGTATCAATATGAAACTAATACTTCGCCTCAAATCAACCATAGCGCTTGATGAGTTTGTGTCCGCGCTCTTATTTTTACGTAATGCCTATTTAGTGTTAAAAATGCTACAAAATACCATTAAATAGCAGTGGTCTAGAGGTTCAGCGTACATCTTTCAAATCTTACAAGTGCAAGGCTGTGGTTCAAATCCCGTTCCGGGCAACTGTTTTTTTTATCACATATATTCTGGAGCCGTATATTTATCGATGTTACCTGTACGGAGGCTAAATAAAAATGTGAAATTTTAGTGTGTGTGTGTGTGTGTGTCGTTCTAAGGTTTATAGACCGTCCGCCAACTAACACGACAAGTTTCCCTGCCGCGATGGGCACAATATAGTCTGGTCTTTTCTAGATGAGTGTGTAGGTTGATCTGGTGCTGCTGTGTAGTGTAGTCTTTTCTCTTGTAGATGTGTAGTGTTGTGTCGCCGCTGCTCTGTGTAGTTTCGCTGTGGCGGTGAAGTGGTCTGGTCGAGGTGGCCTACATCCGCAAAGGTGGTGCTCCTACATCCGCTAAAGGTCGGGTTCTCTGTTTGGGGCCACATCCATCACAGTATGACCCCTGCGCCGCATACACCGCCCGACGTCCTTACCCCTTGGTTGTCGAAGTGTAGGTCGAACGGGTCATTACTCCTTCCGGCTCGCGGACAAGACTTCCGGGATCTGTGGACGTCAGATTTTGTATAGGGGTACGAGTGTCTGACCACAGTCGAGATTCCAGATTGCCTTGTGGTAGCGGCCTGCCCAGTTAGCACACTACGCACGGGGGATTTTCTCACCCCCAGGGTTGTTGTTGTTCTTATTCATATTGTACACAAAGGTGGTACAATGTGTTTGTGATTGCTTTTATCACCAACAGCAGTTGATTAAGGTTACTTACTACCCTGTATAATTATGGACAGTATAGTATAGTGATTATATAACCATGTATGATTGCTTTTGTGTTAAGTAACCCGTCAATTAGTTTATCAGTTCTTAATGTTTGTATGTGTATATTATGTATACACACTTTTTCTATGTAACACGTATGTTATAGACACAATATATTTGTGTCACGTGTGTTAATAGCCCAAGTACAAAAATCGTCTCTGATTCCACTCGGATAGACAATAATCCGAACTACAAATAACAGCAGTTTAAGCATGGAATTCTAAATAAAGCGAGATTTATACGGATATTTGTGTAATTTAGGAATCCAGTATATAGTTGGCAGTTTGGGTTCGTCATTTTCATCACATTGTTTCATGAACCATTATTACACATGTATTTTTAGATATTTTGTTTTAACACAATATTTAAGTCTTCTTCTCGTTTCAGATATATTTTGTTAATCAAGTACTTTGATGGAGGATGAAATAAATTTAACCATGTTTATGTTGACAACTAGTTTTAAAGAAAATGTGGTTAATTCAGTTTTTTCACTTACATGCGCTTTTTATTTAGCCTAGCAACACTTCGTATCCCGAAATCCCAGTATCTTTTACGCTGATATTTTTCCCCGGGAATGGCGGGATGTCAGGTGGTTATCCGTAGGTGGTTCCTCGCGGGGGAACGCGCGCTGAGGTGTATAGTTGCCAGTGATATTTTTTAGGCGTAGGTTTCTACCTGCGCCGCCTATTGCCTAAAGATGTATTTTTCTGTGAAATTCGGAGTCGAAATCAATATTATCAAATGGCCAAAAAAATATGACAAAAAGTGAAGTGAACCCCCTTTGACGGTAAAACACAAACCTAAAACTGCAAATATTCTCACCGAAACCACTCCAAAAAGTTACACAATGTCACTCCAAATATAGAATCCGCTCCACTCCAAGACCTCAGTCCATATAACAAACCATGCCCTATTTCAAAAAAATAGGCTAGCGCTTTTCATGTATTGGAAATCTGTGCCGAACTACATTCCTTTTTTTTTGCACTAATTACCTCCCTTTATATATATCAGAATTTAAGTAGACCTTTTATGTTATTGATAACTTTATCATATAACATAATTCAAATATAATAATTGATTTAAATTATACAATTACTATTTCTTTCCACAATAATCACAAGATTTTATCTTTACAAACAAATACGTTTTTAAAGTTATATTAATTTATTATAGAAGCAATAAAGCTAGCAAATCGTGCAAATCCAATTCTGTACAAAACTTGTGAAAGTAAAACTCGTTTCACAAGAGGTATATTTTTTAAATCCGCTAGGCGGATACAGCTTAACTGAAGGTCTTCTACAGTAGCAATACCGCAACACCAGCCCCATATTAAAACGCATGTTCATCTTTTCCAAAACTACAAGATGCAAGATTTTATTAACCAATTAATGGCGTTCAAAGTGGGAAAGTAATTTAGTAAATAACAAACTAACAATGACAAAATAACCAGAGCACATACACTGAGCAGAGTCGATTAAACTATAATCACACCAGTGATTGTATAGTACTAATAATGACTTTTAAAGTTATTTGTGTTTTTTAAAAGACTGCATTAAATAAGTACCCAACAAGAGTACACATGTCAAATTGTCGGAACCCATCAGATTTATTCCGTAGCAGGTTCGTATAATATTTTTTGAAATATGTTAACATTGTATGGTTTAAATGTCAAAGGTGCAGTTGATTTGTTGCGGTATTAAATAGTATATAACACATGCCATGATCTGCAATCTGATTGGTTCCGATAATTTGGCATGTGAGCGATCTGCTTGCTGACGACTAGATATATAATTTACATATATTAAGAATCCAAACTATAGACACGATATAAACGGCTTTAACCAGCCGTACCTAACCCCAAAATTGGAGCGTCGAATTAAGAGTTACCAACTCATAATTCATTTTACCCATATTCAGTCACGGGTATTGTAAATAAACCCTTACTTTTTATCAGCACATATACATTATTATATGATCTGAACACCTAGAAAGAGTTTTGATAAAAGGTTTTGTAGTTTAACTTTACCGTTGTAACAGGCACTTTTTACAACAACGTTTTTAAACCTATTTTTACTGAGCAAAAAAAGAAACGTCCCTCCATGGTTATGTTAAATTACTAAAGATATCGACCGTTTTCAGTATAAAACATATACTATAAACCTTAGAACCACGCACGCACGCACGCACGCACGCACACACACACAGACACACAGACACACTTCATTCATTTATTTTATATCAATTCCTTGTACATATCTATTTTAATTCGTTAATTTTCTTTATCCATGAACATATAGTAAGCAAACTCCCCTCTTTGATGTGCCGTTCCACTTTACTAATCGATTTCAAAGATTAACTTATTACGTGGTAGAGCGCCGAACTCCAGATCGAGAGGTCGTGGGTTCGATCCTCGCCGCGGCCACGTTATTTATCCTTGAGCAAGATAATTAATCCACATTGCTTAGTACTGGTTCTACCCAGGAAGCCATCGAGAGTGATTAATCTAAGTTGCAATAACTTGTTTCGCAATCGATGTAAAATAAATATGTTTAAACTAATTAACTTATTATATTTGCCGTGGACATATTCGCTCGTTGCGGACATATTCGACACTAACATGTGGTGCAATATGTCCGCGGACACACTGGTACGCTACGGACACATTGGCACACTGCGGACACATTGGCACACTACGGACATATTGGCACACTGCAGACAAATTGGCACCCTGCGGACATATTGGCACCCTACACATATTTCATATGAAACTAGAGCATATTAATAGAGTTTTCTCTTGTAAATGTATTGGCACTAATTTCTCTTCCAAATCGCCTCCACTCCCTTTAAGGTGTTGAAGTAACGCTACTAGTATTCCCGTGGCGGCCGCTTATGAACCTGGTTACTCTTCGTTGAACCATCTCGATATTCCGGGTGGGCTCCAGGGTCCAGTTGTTCAAAGATCGGTTAACTTCATCGAGCGCAAAACAAAATTTCAAATATCTGCGAATTTCCGATAAATGAATATTTCTACCAGAATTTGAGCATGTGAAAGCATTATAAGAAGAAATGCAAATTCAAAACTTTTAGTAGTACAAAACATATTTTATGAGAAAATGTACTTTGAAAGTTTACACTAACCAAGGATTAAGCTAACCGATCTTTGAACAACTGGGCCCAGATGGTGGAGCAATACTTTAGAGAGGGCTTTACGATACAGGGTTAATAAATCGAGGTGATAATTTTAATGGTTGCCGTGTGTTCCTTTAAGTTTGAAGCTCTTTGAAGCCATGTAGATCTAGGCGGTAGTTTATGAGGGCTGGCGTGGCGCAGTCGGTAGCGCTGCGGATATGTAACCGGAGGCCCCGGGGTCAATCCTCCGTGGTGCCACTGAGTTCCGTCGGTGTGTTCTTGGGCAAGACACTTTCCCTCAGCCTCGTCCGTCGGATGGGGACGTAAACCGGGCGGTCCCGTGTATCGGTCTGTCCTCCGAGCACGTAAAAGAACCATAGGAATCTATTCGATAATATGAGTAGGGCAGGTTCCCGGATTCCTATGTATCCTTCCCCTCTCTCTGGGGCGGCTCTAAATAACCTATACTGTGTTGCTATACCTATATAAAGTTATTTGAAAATCCTGCCAGGCATGCACAAGTTATTGCCAAGACATGATTTAACCTTTGACCTCTAAGTGTGACCTTGATCTTGGGACCACAGACCTGGATTTTGTGCTCGACACATCGTCTTGTTGTGGAGAGCACTTGTGCCAAGTTATTTGAAAATCCCTGCAGGGGTTGTGACGTTACGGTCCGGACACGATTTGACTTTTGACCTCCAAGTGTGACCTTGACCTTGAAGCCCTGGGTTTTGCGCGCGACACATCGTCTTCTAATGGTGATCACTTGTGCCAAGTTATTTAAAAATCCCTGCAGGGGTTGTGACGTTACGGTCCGGACACGAAATTGCGTACCTGTTTTTGACATATGAACTGCAAGTGTGACCTTGACCTTTAAGGTACGGACCTGGGTTTTGCGCGCGACACATCGTCTTGTTATGGTGATCACTTGTGCCAAGTAATTTAAAAAAAACTGCAGGGGTTGTGACGTTACGGTTCGGACACGAAAATGCGTACCTGTTTTTTACCTATGAACTGCAAGTGTGACCTTGACCTTTGAGGTACGGACCTGGGTATTGCGCGCGACACATCGTCTTATTATGGTGATTACTTGTGCCAAGTTATTTAAAAATCCCTGCAGGGGTTGTGACGTTACGGTCCGGACACGAAATTGCGTACCTGTTTTTGACCTATGAACTGCAAGTGTGACCTTTGAGGTACGGACCTGGATTTTGCGCGCGACACATCGTCTTGTTATGGTGATCACTTGTTCCAAGTTATTTAAAAATCCCTGCATAGGTTGTGACGTTACGGTCCGGACACGAAATTGCGTACCTGTTTTTGACCTATGAACTGCAAGTGTGACTTTGACCTTGATACGGACCTGATACGGACCTGGGTTTTGCACGCGACACATCGTCTTCTTATGGTGATCACTTGTGCCAAGTTATTTAAAAATCCAGGCAGGGGTTTTTAAGGTACAGTCCGGACACGAACTGCGGAATGACGGACGGATGGACGGACAGACGGACGGTGCGATTACTAAAGACAAAATACAACAGAAGGTGAGATGAAGACAGGGATACCGACTTGGAACGGTCAGTAGGCAATAAGGCTTACGGGTTAGTTTGAATCGGATCATCGCTATTATCCTGTCTACAGCGCCCAGAAAGACAAGACCGTGTAAACAAAACTACATCCTATCAAAAGGAATTATCTGACAATAAAGTCAAGAAGAAACTAACAAAAGAAACACTAAGATGTTGTTGTAAAGCTTTATAAAATACATAATAAGGATACATCTTAGGAAGTATCCAGAATTGTACTGAATAACCACAGCAGTTGCAGCCAAAGAGAAACCCAATCTAGGGTACGACCAGAAAACCCGAGGGACGAAAGCTCATGCACCTACCTCCCTTGGTCGGGGTTTCATTAGGTGCAATCATAGAGTCCCAATAGGTTGTCCAGTCATCGCACAAGGGACAGGTGAAGCGTAGTGACTGACTGTAGAGGGGTCATATGCAGTAAATCAATAAATACCAATTTTAGCCAATATCTTGACCTTCTAAAATGGACCCCATTGGAAATAAGCCTTAGGGCTTTCATGTGCCATCCATGATTTAGAGTCTATCCGTGGCCGAATGGTTAGGACGTTGCGTTGTAAACCTTCACCTCTCACCGCTGCGGGTTCGACTCCCACTGGGAGCTCAATTTGTAAGTGAGTAAGTGTCGATTCTTATGGATGGTGGGAGGTGTAGTACTAGTTCTACCCTCGGAAAGTGACGTTCGCTCTACACCCGGCTCGTTCGCACCCCTAACGTTAGAAAAACTTCAACACTCTCATTTAGGGCATAAGCAATTTATGGGCGGTATTCGAGTGATATTCGCCATCGAAATACTTCTTGAATGCAAATAGGTTCCAAAAACAAGTTGAAAGTGTGATCCGTGGAGAAACCTGCACCAACTATCGACAGGAAAAAAGTTCTAGCCGCTATAATTTACACTTTTAAAAGTCGAAATTGTATTCTACATGAAGTGTAATAAATATGCCTACACGGAAACACATACCCCGATTTTTGAAAAAATCTCTTTTGTTCTTTTTAAAAGAAATAAAAGTAGATCATACTAAAGTTTGTTGATGAAAACCGCACATTCGCTCCTTCTCGGAAGTGACTTTCGCTCAGTTTGCATTGTTCTCCTTTTGGTTCTGGAGCGAATGTTTACCAGGCGTGTTCTGTGGATAGAGAACTCAGCAACTCAGCGATGTTATACGTACATTAGGTTTTGATGATGACAGACTTTAGAAATACAACTTCATTTAACGAATGTTATGGTATTTATTGTGTTTATTGTCCAAGAGTAGTAGCAATCATTTCATCGAAACTTATACATCTGAGAAACTGAATGGCGTATTGTTAAAGGGCTGATTTTAATGCACATTTGCAAGGGCAAAACATTTATTCAAGTAGTTATTCCTCCAACAACAGCCACATTTTGCAACATATAAAAACCGTTTCTAAACCTACTGACGACGAAGTATATATTATAACTTACATATGTTGAGAATACAAACTCTATAGACACAGCTTTAACCAGCCAGGCCAAACCCCAAAACTACAACGTCGATACTCGCCATAACGATTGTTAAATAGGTTGTATTTCTTTATATCCATTGCTGTTTACATATGTAAATCTTGGAATAAACATTTTGAATTGAATTGTCATGATTTTGTTATTTATCAATGATTGTAATAAACGTACTAAATTATTGCCCCTCGAGGTTAATAAAATCGTGTAACCTATATTCGTAATAAAACATATTTTCTGTTTATCAATACGCGCATTATCTCCCTTTATATAAGTGCATTAAAGCCAATTATTTTCTTTGATAGTAAACAATATCATTTAAATACAATAAATCATTATTTTTTTACATATATAATATAATTGGAAGTTCTCACCAGATCATAAAATGTTAACAAGTTTACAAAGTACAACCCATGTATTAAGTTGTTTTCTTTTTAAATATATACGAAAATTAACGCTTATTCATGTTAAGTATCAAAGACTTAACATCAGTGTGCAAATCAACTCTTCGCACTTTAACGTTTATTTGAGTCCGTCTTTGACGGAATGTTTACAATAGACCTTGAGCCAGGACTCAAAATTTTCGATACTGTTACCAACTCAAGGGACAAATTCTACCATCACTTTTTGAAAAAAGCAATGTTTATAGATTACATTTTTCCATGATAGCAATCTGGAACAGGTAGCTTATATAAAAAAAATCGAAAATTAATAGGTTATCATTGTAGCGCTTTCATATAAGTTTTTTATGTTCATGTTTGAATGTCATGCTTGTGTGAATAATTATTTATGTACTTTTTAAAGATGCACTTAAGTTTACAATTCATTGAGTTACATAAAGCGTAAATAAGCTCTTTTTTAGCACTGATTTTAGTTTAAAATCTCTATTTTGCTTCAAATTAGAAGTCAATTTACCCCGCCCACTATTGACACATTTTTATGCATTTAGTTTAGTTAATATTTTTTACAATATATGTGTAAACTTGTAAAAATCAGTAATTAACAACCTTTCTACATGATTTAAATAATATTATAATATGAATAAGGGATTGTTATGATATATTGATGAAATTAAGTAATAAGCAATGTTCATGGCATTGCACATATGTGTTCAGTAAGCCTGATAAAAGTTGAGATACATGCCAAACTGGAAGTATAAGCCTTCCTCAAAGTAACTGCAACATAAATAGTATTAACATGTTCTGATATATACATATATTGCACAGACGACACATAGTCCAAAGGATTCTAGATAAAGGAAATGTGCGGTTTAACGTGTGTTTTGTTTAACAAAAGTCTTTTTTAGGTGTATGCGTCATGGCAATACTTATTATGATTACATATTTGGATTAGAGAGTTGCTGCAAATTCTCTAGTAAACACTCCATTTTTCGCTGGAGCCACGATAACTGCCACCACTGAAGTAGCACCTGAAACAATACAGGTTTCATGATGAAAATAATGAACAAAAATGACAAAATTAACATGAATTCGGGGAAATTTTACCCCTATGCCTGGATATGCAGTGGTCATATTCTTGCCCGGGAAACACACGGCGTCGACGAAGAAATATATTTAGGGTGATACCCAGATCACTGTACTAACTACTTAACATGGCAACTATTTGTTAGTATTGGTGCAGTTGTTACAGTAACACCTGTTTAGGATATGTATCTAAACATAGGTAGTGATGTTCTCCGTACTTGATTTAGAATATGGAATTAACCTAGGATAGTAAGCATCAACCCTACTTTTGCGCATATGGGGGTGGGGGGCGTGGGGGGAGGGTGGGGTTGGGGGGGGGGGGGTTGAATATATAGGAATTTAGGAACCTGTCCACTGACTAATAGACACATATGTTTCTTTAACATGATGGGAGAAAAAAACACAAGCGATACACGGGATCGCCTGGTTTACGTCCCCATCCGACGGACGAGGGTAAAAGTGTCTTGCCCAAGAACACACTGACAAAATTCACTGGCTCCGGTGAGGCTTTAACCAGGGTCCTCTGAATTTTAAGTCCCCCGTGTGCTATCCACTGCATCAACAGGCTGTATGCGCTCAAGCAGGATGACTGCATTGAAATACATACAACGAGTTGCAATATTCCTGCAAGCCTTATATATACCCAGCTCATTGCTGTTTTGATAAACTTGGCAATTAATGCCTTGGGATAAAACAGGACAATTAAGAATACTCAGTACATATGATCTGATTTAAATAATATAACTTAATGTGACAATATAACATACATATGATATAAAAAAAAATTAAACGCTTCCAGATAAGAACCGGTACCCAGTGCATCGAGATAGATTACATTTAGTGATCATGGTTTTACTCTAAAAGCTATATCCGACATACATGTCCTATTGCAGTTAAAGTATCTATCCCGCCAACAACAGCCACATTTTACAACATATGTACATCGTTTCTAAACCTACTGACCACGAGGTATATACATAACTTACATCGTTTGAGAATCAAAACTCTATAGATACAATATAAAAAGCTTTAACCAGCCAGACAAAAAAAACAAAAATGGATAATTCATTTTACACTTATTCAATTACGGTTATTACAAAAACCCATGAATAAACATATACTTTTAAGCGACACATATGCATTATTATATGAGATGTGAACACCTGAGAGTTTTGATAAACTGTTTTTGTAGTGTAATTTTGTCGTAATTTGACGGGTTATTTTAAAAAAAATGTATAAAAACACCTAACAAACAACAGTTAAACCGTCAAATGCCTTTTCTTTTCCTGTCTGTTTTTTTTTGCAATTTGTCGAAAATGCAGTGGTCTACTTTGTATTTTAGTTCGTGGATTTATTCAATATTCGATTTGTAAACATGGTTAAGTCTTCATAATGGAATACCTTATCAAAAGTCACATTCTCTATATATTTCAGTTCGCTTAAAACTTTTGAAGTGATTTTATGAAAAGTGTACAACTTCAAGCCATAAACGAGAGACCCACTCGCCTTGTCTCAAAGTGCTCTCATGTTTTAAGAAACAACAATTTCTTTATATAAATCTGTAAAACGGTGAACCCCGTAGTGGCCATATTTGACCCCATTGTCGCCATTTGAACAAACTAGGTAGAGGATCATAAGCTTATGGTAAATGCGAACTATTATTTAGCTTCTGAAATATCAGAAAAGCTGTTTGAATATGTTTTCCTATATAATTCAATGTTATAGTGTGACCCCCGGGACAAGGCCAAATTTGATTCCAGGCTTGATTCAAGGGACACCATTTAAATTATTTGGTACAGGACAATAATATTAAGCTAATGTAGCTTATTACACCTCTACCTCTTGTCGTTTCAGAGAAGATGTTTATAGACGTTCCTACATAACTCTATGTAAATATGTGATCCTCGGGACCGGGCTAAATTTGACCATAAGATCACCATTTGAACAAAATAAATTGGTAGAGATCGATACTCTTATGCTACATGCATCGTATTAGACCTCTAGCTTTTGTAGTATCAGAAAAAGAATATTTGTATGGACTTTCCTATATAACTCTTTGTAAAACTTTAACCCCAGAACCCCCCCCCCCCCCCCACCCCCCACCACCACAACCCCCGTGTGGTTGCCGGGGTAGAATACAACCACTGCAAACACACCGTCACATGCAGAGGGGTAGGACCAACCCTCCCACACCCCCCCGCACCCATTCATATTCATTTTTTGTTCATGCTCATTAAAGGTCTTCATCATGACCACTGCATTGTTTCAGGTGCCATCTCACTCACATCAAAAGAGCAGTGGCAGAAAAACAATAAACGTGGCTCCAGCGTAAATGGAGTGTCTACAATAGAATTTGCAGCAAGTCTGCAGTTCAGGGTGAAAAGGTTCTAGGCCCATTCTCCATATTTTATCTCGATGTACATGGAGGATGAGCATGGCATGTTCATGCCTGTTAGGCGCCATATAACCTTTCATGTGTTGGTGCGCCTTAAAACCCAATTGTATTCAATTCAATAACACCAGAACCGGGCCATAGTTGGACACAGTCACGATTTGAACAAAAGTGGTAGAGAACCTTAAGCTTGTACAATATGGAAAATAGTAGACCTCTGGCTCTTGTTTTTTTTTAAAGAAGAGATTTTAGAGATGTTTCTATATGACTCTATGTAAATATATGACCCCTGGGGCGGATCTAGATATGACCCCAGGGTCAACATTTTAACAAACTTGCTAGTGGACCATAAGCTTATGCTTCATGCATAAAATGGGACCTCTAGCTCTTACAGTTTTAGAGAAAATTATTTATTTTTAAAGATTTCCTATATAACTGTATGAAAAAATGTTACCCCCGGGGCTAAGCCATATTTGACCCTGGGGTCACCATTTTAAAATACTTGGTAGAGGACCCTAAATGTATTATACATGCAAACTATTAGAACTGTAGCTCTTCTTGTTTCATCGAAACGATTTTTTAATGAAACAAGAGTTTTGCTTAAAAGGGGGAGATAACTCTAATAACAGGAATCAGCTACCCTGTTCACACTGCTATCATGGATTTTTTGTTTCTCTACAAGTAACTCAATAACATGGTACTAGTAAGAATTTGTCCCTTGAGATGGTAACAAAAAAGTGTATGGCTCACGGTCTACAAATAGGAAGCACACGACGCAATTCAGCAGCAATGGCACCGCATGTTTTCTGAAAAGAAAAAGAAACTTTTCCTATATAGGCCTATAGTGTATGTTTAATATGCTACTGCTAATCGAATGGTGTACAGGGCGACATTAGGCCTGTCCTTTTAGAAAGAAAGTTTAAACAACACTGAACACATCAATGGTTACCCCTTTAAAGATTCATTATCGTCAGAATGCGCATTTGGCTCAAGCAGGTGAGCAAACTTAGTCTTTAAATGTTGCAATCACTTAACATTAAATACAGTACTGAACTGGCTCAATTTTTCAAAGAGGAACTTCAGCATTTATGAATTTCTTGTTACATGTGCGAGGTGTGCTTTCTATACTGAAAGGAAAAATGGCACCACATGTAGCGCCTTCAGCAGCAATGGCACCGCATGTAGCGCCTTCAGCAGCAATGGCACCGCATGTAGCGCCTTCAACAGCAATGACACCGCATGTAGCGCCTTCAGCAGCAATGGCACCGCATGTAGCGCCTTCAGCAGCAATGGCACCGCATGTAGCGCCTTCAGCAGCAATGGCACCGCATGTAGCGCCTTCAGCAGCAATGGCACCGCATGTAGCGCCTTCAGCAGCAATGGCACCGCATGTAGACACAGTACACAGCGCCAGTTGCTTTCCACACTGTCAGCGATGTTAAAATGTCGTATATTAATGAACTTCAAATCAAGCAGAATAATGCAGGATAACATACACATTAATTGAAACGACTAAAATGTGGTTGTAGGTTCTGTATTACAGAACAACCAGAAGGAACACTTGTTTGCTCATTTCAGCAAGGACAATCTAGCGACAGTGGGTGCAGTCCTTCATGCATTTTGGTAATCGGAGAAACGGCAAAGGTTGAGTTGCACTTCTGTGGAATCCAGAGCTCAGCGATATTATACGTACATTACTTTTTGATGATGACATACTTGTTGAAATACAATTTCATTTAACAAATGAAATGGTGTTTATTTTCCAAGTGTATATGCCGAGCATGTATGCAAGCTTGCAGCAAACCTCATTTGATATGGACCAGGCAATATGTATCTGGGAATTGGGAATGGTGCAAAATGGCATGGGACAGGTACTCTTTTTGTCGCGACAAACCATGGGACGATACCTTTTTTTTTCGCTTGCTTGCCATGGAACGTACTTTTTTTATATAACATTTTTATTTGCACCGGTCCCAACCTCCCGATAAATATTGCCTGGCAAACTAGCTGCTGGTTGATTTTGATGCACATTTGCAGGGCAAGACGTGCATTGAAGTAGCTATCCCACCAACAATAGCCAAATTGTACAACATAATATGTACACCGTTTCTTAGACTGTTCATCAACCGACAATTAAAATCGTTCTGTTTTTTTTTGGAAAAACGGACATGAGCAGTACAACAGTATACACCGTTTCCAAACCTACTGACGACCTACGTGAATTACCTCCCTTTATATAAATGCGCATTCAAGCCAATTTTTTTCTTTGATAGTAAACAATACAATTTGAATACAATAATTTATTATTTTGTTACATATATAATATAATTCAAAATTCTTGACAGATCATACGATGTTATATTTACAAAGTACTTACAAAGTACAATCCATTTTTTAAGTTGTTTTCTTTTTAAATATATTTGAAAAATACGCCACCTTTGTTAAGTTTGATAAAGATCTAACGCTAGTGTGCAAATAAACTCTTCACACTTTACGTTTGTTTGAGTCCGTCTTTGACGGAATATTTCCAAATAAAAACCATGAGCATTCAACTGCAATAGAACTGCATGTAGGCACCGTACATAGCGAGAATATTAAAGTGGCACATGTTTTAAGAACTGTCTGCGTCCCATTAGCTTTTCTACTGAACTTGCATTTGTTTAGTCATTAATAGTAATTATAAAAAATAGTATAATACAAATTGATTTTGCATATTATTAACTGTACCATTAATAAATTTAAACTTTTGGTGGAATCAAACTAACAGAAACAAGTAATTTTAAAGGTATTTTAAAAGAAAATGTTTGAAAATCACAATTTTCACAATTTTCACCCATGCTTTTGTGTTGATAGGGCTTGCAAAAAAAAGAGTTTGTATAGATTTTGAATCTGATTATTGTGCTCAAATATTTAATGAATTTAGGCCCAGGTTTAAAGTCAAAATGATACTGTATAAATAAATTGAGACGCTAAGTTTGAAAATCAAGATTGCCATGTCTCCTTTTAAAATGTCACATATTATGTCCTCTTTTGTGGAATACCATTGAAAGTGCCTGCTATATCTAAGCGCCAGGTAGACATATGGTAGTATTTGAAGTATACTAAATATGCCTACACGGAAACACATTCCCCGATTTTTGAAAAAATCTCTTTTGTTCTTGTTAAAAGAAATAAAAGTAGATCATACTATACAATTATGGACTTTTCAGCTGTTATACATGATGTGATATGCACCAAAAAAATCATTATTGACCGAGGCGATAGCCGAGGTCAATAATGATTTTTTGGTACATATCAACATCATGTATAACAGCTGAAAAGTCCATAACTGTTTTATTATATAACCCTCAATTTACAATTATATAAAACAGGTCAATATCAAAAAAACAATTATATAAAACAGGTCAATATCAAAAAAACAGGTCAATATCAAAAAAACAGGTCAATATCGCTAGATATTTTTTCTAAAAAATTACTTTTTAGCCAATGAAAACGCGTCTATTTATAGGTTATATAATAATAAAGTTTGTTGATGAAAACCGCACATTCGCTCCTTCTCGGAAGTGACTTTCGCTCAGTTTGCATTGTTCTCCTTTTGGTTCTGGAGCGAATGTTTACCAGGCGTATTCTGTGGAATAGAGAACTCAGCAACTCAGCGATGTTATACGTACATTAGGTTTTGATGATGACAGACTTTAGAAATACAACTTCATTTAACGAATGTTATGGTATTTATTGTGTTTATTGTCCAAGAGTAGTAGCAATCATTTCATCGAAACATATACATCTGAGAAACTGAATGGCGTACTCACTTAAAGGGCTGATTTTAATGCACATTTGCAAGGGCAAAACATTTATTCAAGTAGTTATTCCGCCAACAACAGCCACATTTTGCAACATATAAAAACCGTTTCTAACCTACTGACGACGAAGTATATATTATAACTTACATATGTTGAGAATCCAAACTCTATAGACACAGCTTTAATCAGCCAGGCCAAACCCCAAAACTACAACGTCGATACTCGCCATAACGATTGTTAAATAGGTTGTATTTCTTTATATCCATTGCTGTTTACATATGTAAATCTTGGAATAAACATTTTGAATTGAATTGAATTGAATTGTCATGATTTTGTTATTGATCAATGATTGTAATAAACGTACTAAATTACTTGCCCCTCGAGGTTAATAAAATCGTGTTTTCTGTTTATCAATACGCGCATTATCTCCCTTTATATAAGTGCATTAAAGCCAATTATTTTCTTTGATAGTAAACAATATCATTTAAATTCAATAAATAATTATTTTTTACATATATATTATAATTGGAAGTTCTCACCAGATCATAAAATGTTAACAAGTTTACAAAGTACAACCCATGTATTAAGTTGTTTTCTTTATAAATATATACGAAAATTAACAAAAAATGTTCATGTAAAGATCTAAGACCTAACATTAGTGTGCAAATCAACTCTTCACACTTTAACGTTTGTTTGAGTCCGTCTTTGACGGAATATTTACAAATAGATAGCACACGACGCAATTCAGCAGCTATGGCACCGCATGTAGACTTCCCACACTGACACTGATGTTAAAATGTCGCATATTAATGAACTTCAATGGGTAATGCAGGATAACATACACATTAATTGAAATGACTAAATGTGGTCATAGGTCTTGTATTACAGAACAACCAGAAGGAACACTTGTTTGCTCATTTTAGCAAGGACAATCTAGCGACAGTGGGTGCAGTCCTTCATGCATTTTGGTAATCGGAGAAACGGCAAAGGTTGAGTTGCACCTTGGAATCCAGAGCTCAACGATATTATACGTACATTAAGTTTTGATGATGCCATATTTGTTGAAATACAACTTCATTTAACAAATCAAATGGTGTTTATTTTCCAAGTGTATATGCCGAGCAGCAATTAATCATTCCATCGAAACATATAAATCATATATTGAGAAACTGAATGACCTTGTTGCTTGTTGATTTTTTATGCACAATTGCAGGGCAAGACATTTATTAAAGTATCTCTCCCACCAACAATAGCCAAATTGTACAACATATGTACACCGTTTCTTAGACTGCTCAACAGCCGACAATTAAAATGGTTCTGTTTTTTTGAAAAACCGTCCAAACCTACTGACGACCTGCGTGAATTACCTCCCTTTATGTATATGCGCATTCAAGCCAATTATTTTCTTTGGTAGTAAACAAGTCAATTTGAATACAATAATTCATTATTTTGTTACATATATAATATAATTCAAAATTCTTGTCAGATCATACGATGTTATATTTACAAAGTACAATCCATTTCTTAAGTTGTTTTCTTTTTAAATATATATGAAAAATACGCTTTTTAATTAAGTTTGATAAAGATCTAACGCTCGTGTGCAAATAAACTCTTCACACTTTACGTTAATTTGAGTCCGTCTTTGACGGAATATTTCCAAATAAAATCATGAGCGCTAAATTGCAATGGCACCGTATGAAGACACAGTACATGGCGCGAATGTGTCCCTCATGTTTAAGAACTCGCGGCGTCCCATTAGTTTTTCTACATAACTTGCATTTGTTCAGTAATTATAAAAATAGTATATAATACAAATTGATTTTTGGCATATTATTAACTGTAGATAATAGTGCACCATTAATAAATTTAAACTTTTGGTGGAATAAGACGAAAAATAAAAACTCAAAATTATGGAAGCAGGCCTAATATTCATCAAACTAACAGAAACAAGTAATTTTAAAGGTATTTTAAAAGGAAATGTTTGAAAATCACAATTTTTACCCATACTTTTGTGTTGATAGGGCTTGCAAAAAAAAGAAGAGATTTTGAATCAAATCAAATATTTGATGAATTTAGGCCAAGGTTTAAAGTCAAAATGATACTGTATAAATAAATTGAGATGCTAAGTTTGAAAATCAAGATTGCCATGTCTCCCTTTAAAATGTCACATATTATGTCCTCTTTTGTTGAATCCCATTGAAAGTGCATTAACAAAAGAAAAATATTAAAACTCAAATAAGCCTGAATATTTTTGCAGGTAACTTGCAGTTTAATATGTTTACATTTTTATACAGACAGCGCTATACCTGAATAATAAACAAAAACTTGATATAGTGGAGGGCTGTGGTCTAGTGGCAGAGCGTTGCACCCATGATCCAAACGTCGTGGGTTCGATCCCCGCCATAACCATATGCGTTGTGTCCCTGAGCAAGACACTTTATCTGCATTGCTCAGTACTGGTTCTACCCAGAAAATCAATCAATAAGTACCTTAGAAGCGAATAGCTTACAAAATGGTAAAGAATACTGTAAGATAAGTGTGTACTGGTCCATACTCGGCTTATATCATACTCAAGGTCATGTGTGTATCGACTAATTCACCTATTTACCAAGTATGTATTTATAATTCAAGGATAGCACTGCCTAGATAAATATGTAAACATATTAAACTGGAAGTTTCATGCAAACATATTCAAGATTATTTAAGTTATATTTTTTATCTTTTTCAAATGCATTTTCAATTACACAAAAGGGGACATAGTCCTTAATGAACTTCAAAGCAAGTAGAATAATGCAGGATAACACAAACATTAATTGAAAAGACTAAAGGGGGTTATAGGTCTAGTATATCATACTAGGTCATCGTGACTTCTTTTTTTAACTACGAGAATCTAGGTAGACATATGGCAGTATTTTTTTAGTTTTTTATTTGATTATAAAACAAATTTAGAATTAAATGCAATGTTTGGTACCAAAGTTTTATATATCATTCCATTGCCAATATCATGTTGTCATTTGTTTTTCAATAGGTTGAATCATTAAGGGACTGTCGCTTGATAAAGAATTGAATTGAATTGAATGTTGTTTAACGGCTCATCAACACAGTATAGGTTATTTAGAGCCGCCCCAGAGAGAGGGGAAGGATACATAGGAAACCGGGAACCTGCCCTACTCTTATTATCGAATAGATTCCTATGGTTCTTTTACGTGCTCGGAGGATAGACCGATACACGGGACCGCCCGGTTTACGTCCCCATCCGACGGAAGAGGCTGAGGGAAAGTGTCTTGCCCAAGAACACACACAGGAACTCAGTGGCACCACGGAGGACTGAACCCGGGGCCTCCGGTCACAAATCCCCACGCCAGCCCTCTAAAGAGGATAGGATGTAAAGAAATTTTCAAAGTGTCCAGTTTCTTTTGCAACTGAGTATATGTGTTATAGATAGATTAATTTATAGTGGGACTATTCTCGAATATGCAAATCTGTGTTTCCGTCTCCGTGGTCGAGGGGGTTAACGACGTTGTGTTGTAAACCTTCTCGCCTCTCACCGCTGCGTGTTCGAATCCCACTCTAAGCTCAACTTTTAAGTGAGAAAGTGTCGATTCTGACGGATGACGGGGGAGGTATACAGTGCTGGTTGTGTAACCAGGAAATATGGGGTGGTCTGACTCTACCACTGGGGTGGTCTGACTCTACCACTAACAATCGACCGGCATATATATGACCCAAAATGTGCTAAATAAATAAACTGGGTTTAACTGTGTGTGTGTTATGTTATATTTTACTCCAAAACAGTTTTTGTTTATTTTATCTTAACAGTATTTTCTTGTATTTGCGCTAAAATACATTACATTCAAAATCTCGCTCAAATCAAGCCACAAACCTCCGAAATTGCACTCAAATTTCAAAATGAACCCCCCACCAGCATGAGGGGACACCCCCTCCCGCACACTCCCCATGGGCGTATTCTCCAAAAGGCTCTGGCTACGCCCCTGTTTGCTTTTGCGAATGACATGAAATTAATTGCATTAACAAAATGTGGCATGAACAAGATGATCGATATGAGTAGACTGCGGCGCATGTCCACCGTTTCGCTCAAACAACTATTTTATTTTATTGACGGCAGTTTGCAGTCTACGATATTGTATTTGCATTTTATTAATTGTTGATTATATTGCAGCAATAATTTTAAACCTATGATAGAATAAGACGGAAAAAATGAAAACTCTCAATTGTGTTATATGCAAACAGATTTAAAGTAAAGACGATAATGAATAAATAAATGGGGACGCTTATTTGAATGCATGATAAATACTTCAAGATTGTCACGTGTCCCTTTAAAGTGGATAACAACAGTCGAATTTTACGACGTACTCACACTGTTTCGAAAATTACTGACGACGAGGCAGGCCAGATCCCAAAACTGGAGCGTCGAATTAAGAGTTACCAACTCATAATTCATTTTATTCGTATTCAAACATGTTTTTTAAAGAACTCTTGAAACATCCTATACTTTTAATCGGTACATATATACATTATTATGTGACCTAAAAACCTGGATAAAGTTTTGATAAACTTTCGTTAGTGTTTTTTTTTGCCGTTAATTTAACGGGTGTGTTTCTTACGCATGTAAATCTCCTAATCTGTAGGAAATAAAGAAAGAAATGTGTATCACATTTGATATGATTTGAATGAGACTGCTCACCGCTGCGGATTCGAATCCCACTGGGAACTCAAGTTGTCAAGTGAAAGGAGCCTCCGTAAGAATTGTTTTCCATATGCCCTATAGCCAAAATATTATTTTTCATATACCATACGAGTTTTTTAATTGACCGATTTTTTCCAAATAGACAAAAAAAATAAAACTAATTCCATATAGACAACTTTTTTTTCCGTATGACATTTGGTCTTGTCTGCCCCTACCAATAGACTGCTTCACTACGCATGTCCCGTTTTACAAACTTAAATATTTATATTCAAATAATATGCACACATGCATGTGACGGTCTGGCAGGTCCAATCGTGTTCCAATCGTGTTGCGCATGATGTGATCCAATCTCATTAAAATCATATCCTGAGTAATTACTCTTTGATACTCTCCGCTACAGGATCTGACAACATCCCGTTGTAGGTCACGTCAGATCGACCTTTCATCTAGTCAATATATTCATGAGAAGGTCAACTTAACTCAACCAATGAAATCGCGTGTTTCATATGCACTTCAGATGACGTTCGAGTGAATTGAACAACCGAAAATCCACATAAAACACATAGAACTATATCCGAATAAAGATAAAGTATTCGTGTGTTATTGCCGTGGATTGCACTATAAATTCAAAAAAATGCACTAAATGGCATGTTTTATATCAAGATAATCATGGGCGCTGCCATGTGTGTTTTGAAAATATATATTCCACTGAAATTATTACGACATTGTCATTAGTATCAGTTGATAGCGAACTCGACTGTTGACCCGTGTGTGTAATTTTAGTGTGGGTTCAATCCCACGAATCGGTAATGTTTTTTGAACCGCTGTTAAATTCCGTCAAACAATCTTTTCTTTATTTTTTATAAATATTCAATAATGATTGGTGTATTATGTTTGTCAACGCAATTAGTTGTGTGTTTATAAGCTAAAAGTTACGGACATTGTGTCTTTCAATATATGCATAGACTGCTCCACAGCGTTTTACCGAAACGCGATATGCGCAATGAAGCAGTCAATACCCAGCAATTTTGTAGGCTGAAATCTGATTGGCTAATCGTAAGGTCAATCTGACGTTATCTACCAGTGGCAATAGCACAGTGTGTGGGCTCCAGATGGTGGAGCATTACTCTTGAGTTTGTGGGCTCCAGATGGTGGAGCAATACTCTTGAGTGTGTGGGCTCCAGATGGTGGAGCAATACTCTTGAGTGTGTGGGCTCCAGATGGTGGAGCAATACTCTTGAGTGTGTGGGCTCCAGATGATGGAGCAATAATCCTGAGTGTGTGGGCTCCAGATGGTGGAGCAATACTCTTGAGTGTGTGGGCTCCAGATGGTGGAGCATTACTCTTGAGTGTGTGGGCTCCAGATGGTGGAGCAATACTCTAGAGATGGCCTTACGATACTGGGTTAATAAAGGTGCTACTTGTAATGGTTGACATTGAACCTTGGACGAACATTGTCATATAGAGCCCTGACTGAACTGAAGATCCCCGCGTGTTCCTATAAGTAAAGAGGCTGCGTCTCCGTGGTCGATGGGTTCTTTATAATTCTCAAAATGACAACTTTTAAACCTGAATTGTATCTACCTTTGAGCTATGATTTTATTTAATTTTTAATTAATGTCGCTTATACATTAAAATCATATACTAGATCTTAAGATCAATATCCACATATAAATATAAATGAATATTCATGACAACTCCTGTGACAATAGTTTTAAATGCCAGCGTTACAAACCGTTGCTACACTGTTTAATCTTTATAGATGCTTTTTCTACCATAGCTGCCTTTTTATGTGTTATTTATGTGTACTTATGTTATTCATGTCTGTTCAAAAGCTTATTAATAGCGTATGTTGATTGTGTGTATGTCTGGCCGATTTTAAATAACATTTACTTGACTTGACTTGACTTGGTTAACGACGTTGCGTTGTAAACCTTCTCGTCTCTCACCGCTGCGAGTTCGAATCTCACTGGCAGCTCGACTTGAGTGAGGAAGTGTCGACTCTTACAGATAGCGGGAGGTGCACAGTACTGGTTCTACCCAGGAAAACGTTGATGGTCTGCCTCCACCACAAACAAAATCGAATGTCATATATAACTTAACACGTGTTGAAAATGACGTAAACATGTAAAACAATATACAAATCAAGTAGTCGGCAGGTTCACTGTGACAAGGATGACCGTATCCTTGCGGCGCTTGATGCGTTGATTTTATCCTGTCCGAATCAACATCGTATCCTAGATGGGTTTTTTCGACAAAATTCGTGAGGAAGGCCTTTGCTTTTATTGGATTTTGCTAGTCTATTAATATTATTTTCCCAACTTGTTGTCTCACGGAACCCACAGATATGTTATTATTAATTTGCTGCTTTATATTTACCAAATGAATGAAAAATAATAGGATGCTCGTTAAAAAAAAGTATCGCAATTGCCAGGAAATTTTGACAAAGGGGAGAGAAAATCCATATGTTTTCCATCAGAAGATCGACATATACGTTTTAAGAAATTCCACGCCTTGTATATTCTAAATCACATAATACTTGCGTTTACAACAAATTATGAGTCAGCTACATGAATAAAAAAAATCAATGTATTGGTATTTCGCAACCTTTACAATATGGACACCACATCCTTGTTACGCATTTTAACGTAATGTCTATACGCTTCTTCGCCGATACATGATACATGTATACAACTATGGGTCGGAGTATTTTTTCTGTCGTAAATAAATTAACCATTGTATAGTACATGCAGACTAGAAACTGCATCTATGTATATATCGTCTGGTGAATATAAGCAACATTAAACTAGACTGAACTCGATCTTTTATTTTTATTATCAGCTTTATGTAAATGTTTAGGCCCCCAAATGACCATTACATATATTCTATGCCCATCTTCAGCTTTATATGACTACCAGTACTGAGCTGTTATCTGTCGTGATACTATAAAACAATGTTGGCGTAGGCGCTTTTCAGATAAGGGGTGGGTGGGTGTTGGGAGGAAGGGTTGGTGGGTGGTCGGGGCAACTAAACATTTAAAATAATTGATTACTTGCTTACCCTGCATACCCTCTCCATCACCCACTCCCCTCTTCAACAAACACACACGCATGTACGCGCACGCGCACGCACGCGCACGCACGCACGCACACACACGCACACAAATAAACAAAAATCTGCTTGAATATAGTTCATACCTAAATCGATATACAGTTGTAAACACATGAAGTCAGAATTGACGAATAACGCGTAGTGAACTCATTTGCAGTCTACATTTATAGACAAGTTGATTATTTAAAAAAAAAAGTGCGCAATGGTCAGGTCTTCTATCATGGCCAAGTATTTAAAATGTTTGCTGTTTTACGGCTCAAAAACATAGTATACCTGTAGTTTGTTTTAGAACACCCAAAACAGTGGGAATGACGCAAAGGAATATCCGGGAACCTGCCCTTCTCTTACTTGCGAATAGATTCATATGGAGCTTTAACGTGCTCGGAAGGTCCCCGTTTACGTCCACATGCGATCATTTTATCATTTCTTCTTGAATTCTGAAAGAATTTTGATCATGCAGAGCACACAAACCTCTACTAAGCGAGCCATTTCCTAATGGTCATACTTCACCAATTCATTTACCATAGGCCTACCTTATAGCTCTAAGCTCTGTACTGAGTTCCCTAATATAGGAAGCTATATTTTTTATTACTTGTTTTGAAAGACCTATCTTAGTTTAATCAAAAAACATACATAAGTCATACATTTTGAAAAAGCTGTTTGGGTCGGATGGTGCTGACCCACCTACTTGCATGTAGAAACATGAGGAAAATATAAAATATACTTTTTTTTTTGATTATGCAACACATTATGAATACATTGCACAAATGTATGATTAAACCTTTATAAGTACTCTTCAAAAGTTGAATGTTAATTTTTTAGCAAGATTGTTTTGGTTTGTTTACCTTGTCAACCAATCAAAATTAAGAGATTCTGTGTAATAGCTCCGAATTTACCCTGGAACTTTTTCCCTGTCCGCTGATTGGTTGGTAATTGGTGTAGTCTGATCTAAAGATTCCAACACATCTGAGATTACCGCAGATGAAGATTCGTTATTCACCTCGTGTCTACTGGGGTCGAGGTCATTCCCACACAAACCTTACAATCATTTTAATATTTTGCAATAAGTCGTGATGACCCATGAGCAAAATGTTTAAATAACAAATTGTATGTTAACATATATATTTCAAATGTTCAATGGCGGAAATCAGTGTAACTATACATGTTTTACAATTTTCAACTAACATAATAATAATCCAGAGCAGTAATTTATCCTATTTAATTTAATTTATAGCATTGGAAAGGAAAGTATAAATCGTCCCTTGAACGCTAAAACCGTGTAAGTGACATTTTTCACAAAATCACTTTTTACAAAAATCAGTGTATTTAACCAAGATACATACCCCATAACTGTTTTTTAGTCAATTTCCCATTATTTAGTATTTTATTAACTATTTGCAAAATGATGTATCTTTGGTGGCTTTTTTTCTTAACGTAAAAACAGCGTAAGTGCACTTACACTGTTTTTGCATTAAAATTTAAACTGGACCTGCACTTAAGAGAATTGTGCATTTATTTGCAACATGACATCACAACACGACACATGACTGTGACATCTATTAGGCCAAATAAACATTTATATGTAGTTCCGGTTTCCCGACCGACCTCGTTTTTAAGGGCTCGTCCCAAACATTTCATGCCAAAAAAAACATAAAAAATAAAATAAAATTTAAAAATATAATTAAAAAAAAAAGGAAAAATAAAAAATACCTGATATCAACACATATGTATTTAAGATACTTTGAAGAAACGAAAAAGTGTACCGACTGTTAAGGACTTGTCTATTGGGAAACTAAGTTGAAAGGCATACTTCCTCAAATGGCACTTGTCTCTGAGATTTTCATATGAAAGCCAGTGCTTGTTAGATGTGTCATTGAATTCTTTTTGGGGGTTTAAGATATAATAAAAAAATAAATTTAAAAAAGAATTCAGTTGACAAGCTTACATACAAAACTGTAACCAGTTTGTTCTAAGTATAAAAGGGGCTATAATTAGCATGAGTTATAGAACCAGGCTCTATGATGTTGTCTAATGATGCCGAATACATGTGAGAAGTTTCAATCCAGGATGTAAAGTAGTTTGGGAAATACAAGCTTACATACAAAACTATAACTGGACACGACGATCGAGCGATAACAATAGCTTTTTTTTCGTCGAAAAAGTCGAGCGAAAATTGTTTATGACATCAATTTTGCGAAAGGACCTTTTGGGATATTGCTTCAGCTATTTATGAATCTGATGACACGGCTTAGGGAGTATTTTCAGGAATAATCACCTAAGTCAAACTTGTATTATTTTATTATTATAATTTTAAGAATTTTAATTTCATAATCTCTTAAAATTCTTTTAGAACAGCATAGTTTAAAACATATATTATGTTTAATGTATATTTTACTGTACTATTAGTTTATAGAATGATAAATTTGCTGTTAACTAGAGGATTACGATAGATTCTAACACACTTTTGAAAATTCCTGCAATCCCACTGGTTGACGTTTAATTTTATTTTCGACAATCAAATAATGCATAACCCATCACACATCCAGTCATGTGTAGTTAAACCGTTAGAACCATGACATCATTAATTTTATTTCAATGTGTTTTTGAATAAAAATGCCAAAAGTAATGAAATGCATTAGAAATGGGTTAACTACACTCAAGTGATATGAAAACGCAACACGGGAATTTCCAATATATATTGTATGTACAATATGCTGCTTTTAATCGAATGGTATATGGCTACGTAAGACCTTTCCTTTTGGAAAAAATACTAAAACAACTAATAATAAAGCAAATAGTATTCCTGCAATGTTTCATTATTCACAGAGTACGCGTTTGGCTCAATCATGTGAGCAAACTTAGGATGCAAAATTTTGCAAACTATTTACGTTAAATACAGTACTGAACTAGCTCAATTTTTCGAAGAGCAACTTCAACATTGATGAAGTTCTTGTTACAAAGTGTAGTGTGATTAAAACGTCTACAACATCACAGTTGTGTCCTTTCTCTAGTTAACTGCAACTTTTTTTTAAAAAAAACATGTTGGGATTTCTTTGGAATATTATGTGCAATTAAGTGTGCAGTATATACAATATATAGCGGAAATTCCCGTGTTGCGTTTTCATATCTCTTGAGTGTAGTATTAAAATTCTGACTTTAACAACATAATCTGTCATTTAACGGTTTCAAATTGTGTTAAATGGCTCCGCAAACGTCACCTTTTAACAAATTTTGCAACCATTAGTAACTGTATATACCGTTGCAAAATACTGAATGTTAATGCAGTAAACCCTATAACGGCCACTGTATTAACTTCCTGTTAACAATATTAAGGATTATGATATATCTTGTGGTTGTATTGTTAGGAATTATCTGAAATTTATGTAATAAACAAAATCGTAATATTGAATGATTTTTTTTTTTAAAATAATCTTTAACAGTTACTGTGGAATAGAATTATTTCTTTTTAAATTCCACACACAGATCCCATCAATGCTAAAAAAAACAACATAGCATTATTATGGAATTAAACAAAATAAAAAACATTTCTTAAAACTTCGTAGCTTATTCACACATGTTCCATTAACAGGGAACGAAAGATGCTTAATTTTGCTTAAAATCTCTTAAATAATAATAATAATAAAGAAATAAATAACATTAGAGCAAAAAGCCAGTAAGTGCACATACAAAAATTTTGCACTCAAATTTTAAGTATACAAACCAATAAGTGATCTTACATGGTTTTTGCATTGAAGTTTTCAGTGCAAAACTCTTGTGTGTTTTTTTACTTTCACTGTAACCTTTTTAATTAAAAAACATTAGACATATAAACTGTTACGTCTAAAGTATAACTGTATTTTTAGCTTAAGTATGAAAAATTAACCCTTAATAATACCAATCTAAAACTTTTAACAGTTTTTTGTCTCTCCTGAAAAGTAGCGATAATGCACTTACATCGTTTTTGCGTTCAACAGACGACATGTAATATTATATGTATGTTTTAAATATTTATTTTACATCGATTGCGAAACAAGTTCTTGCAACTTAGATTAATCACTCTCGATGGCTTCCTGGGTAGAATCAGTACTAAGCAATGTGGATTAATTATCTAGCTCAAGGATATTATATGTATGTCCATATACATATTTAAAACTACGAAAATCTTTTGAGTACTACATTATTTCTGAATTCAAAGGCTTTATAAGCATACGTTGCTAACATTTTAATATCACGATTGTTGTCTGTTTTACACAGTTCTGTGGTTTTGTGCATATTACTGTAAATACCATTTAAAATAAAGTTTTCTAATGTCTTGATATAACTTGCATTCAAATAAGAAATGGAATTCATCTTCAAGTAAATCACAGGTTTTACATTTTCTATTCTCTCTTATTGTTTTGGTTGATATATAATTTTGGTCAGTTTGGACTTTGTTTCGGGTGCTCTAATTTGCAGGAAGAATGATCGCTTTTCTGAGGCATTTGTACATAAATTAAAGTGCGTTCAGTATTCACAGGGAGTAAGTATTCACGTACAAATCACAATTTCCTATAACCTTTCGTGACATAAAAAAGTCGAAAACTATAAGCACCTTCCACAACGATTGTATAAAGTTCATAAAATATAAATGAACTTACCCTCAGTTAAATCTAAAAGCAAAATGCCACTTATTTCTTATTTAATGGTTGTGGGAGAACATTGTATATAAGTGTTATTGTTTATAATTGCAATTCTGATTTGTTATGCTATTCTTTGTAATTGCTATGCTGATTTTAAAATGAAAATGTTCCTTAAACTTTGCAACGTTGTTGTAGGATTTAAAAACAAACAAAAAAACAAAACAAAAACAACTAAGATGTGTTCCGTGAACGGTATCGTTTTTCTTACTTAATTCTCTAATTCTTCATTTTTCTCGTTTTTATCGGGTGAATCCCATTAGGATGCGATGTTGATTCGGCCAGGATAAAATCAACGCATTAAGCGCCGCAAGAATACGGTCATCCTTATCACCGTGAGGTTGTAATATAAGGGAGGTAATTCTGTTATCCCTATCATTTTACCGCACATTACGAGAAATCGCGCGTGACGGATCGCTCAAGGATCAAAACATCGAGATGCTTTGCTTTGTATAGGATTGGTAAACAATAACGGCGATAAATCGCTTCGATGGACAGATTACCGCGTATTGTCTTCCGATAAAGGATATGTTTAGGAGGTATTTAATTTGTTTATACGTTTAATCTATAGTTTAGCAATGTTCGAACTGCGAGTGTGAAAATACAAAACTTTTTAAAGTTTGCATTAATTTTTGATCGGGGTGGCTGGGCGCTTTGATAATGATCACTTAGACGCTGTAAATCCAAGTACATGAGAGATTTCTTTAATTTGGAGTTAATTGAAATAGTTTTTTTTACTATTCCAACTTCGTTGTGGTAGCACTTGCATCCAAGTTCATCAGTTTAATTACAAAGCTTGCTAGATTATTGCCTATTTCCATTGTTTGTACATGTATGTTTGTACATGTATGTTGTGTTTTAAAAGCATTGCTAAATTCAATACCTGATAATTGATATTATACCTGAAGCCACAGACATATTAATAAACAGATAGGAAACTTCCTATCTTAACAAATGAAGTAACCAACATATCATGTGGCACCTTAACTTTTCCTTCTATCTTCTCACTCAGTTATTCACTGTTTTTGATGAGAATACATTCCAGGGGCGTTCCTGGGGCTAATTTAGGTATACGCACCATCGAGTTTTGGATTCACAAATGTGCCTAACCCTCCTATACCTTCAGTTTTTATTTTATTTTTCGCATTTTTAGCCCTTTTTATTTGTTTGCTTCTTTAATAGCCTGTACGCACGTGCGTCAGTGCGTATGCCCAGGTATGCCCCTGCATTCAAAAGATTCATAGTGAATAACAAAACGGGATTATAAATAATTGTTCGCTTTTCTCTTAAAAATCAAGTTTTTGACATGGTCAAAGTTTCCGTCAAACTCTTTTTTTTGCTCTAAATCTAAGAGAAAACAAAACCCTATCATTGAAAAGAATATTAAATTTGTGATGGGATTTGGTATGAATGAAACTTGTATCTATAAAACTCTTCATGATATTTGTGTTTAAATTTGGAAAATATTTTGTGAAATTATCGCACTGTGTCACGTGAAATTAGATAATTTTCGTAGTGTCCAATCTATTTGTTATTAGGTCTGTGCTAAAGCATACATTTTAATAAAGTTTTCTCTTAAAAAAACATTCTCTTGTATAGCGAAAATCACGCCATTTCACCCCTAATTTTGATAATATTGCGCTTCTTTTTCCCAAAATCAGCAGGCCTAGGCATTTTCCTAATTTTCTCGAAAAAAGCCGTGGGCAGATGTTTTTTAGAAATTATCTCCACCATGTTGGTGACTCGCGCCTAACAGGAGATTTTTTTAAGAAATAATTTAAACGTTTGACATGATATCTAAATGAACTGATTTTAATATTATGATTTTTTTTTCGTTATATTTTTTTCTTTTCTTTTTAGTCTTGAAAGGGTGGCAGTGTTGTTTTATGCCAATTCCATAAAGTATCCTTTTTTCACAATTATATCCAAAAATTTCACAATCTGAAACATTATTTTTTATTTTATTTTATTTTTTTGTTTTTGGGTAAATACAGACCAGTAAGGATACTAGTCTTATATTTCGTTTGGTTTGCTACATCTCTCAATTCCAACCTCTGAAACTGTGAAAATAAAAGTAAAAAAAGTTTATTTCTCTTTTGTTATAATATTTCACAATTTTCTCAATTTCTAGACAAATGCCGCTATTTTTCACAATGGCATGGGCACAGGCTGCATTCACAAAACACATAAAAAAAACACTGGGTGCACTTGATATATATTTTTTAAACTTGCAATTTCCGGTTATAATTATTATATAATAATTATTTGAATATTGCGAAGCAAATTGTTCTTGCATATATTAGGCCAAAAAAAAATATAGGTGTGTTTCCTATTGCATGCTCTAAAAAAAATTTGGGTCGGTAGGTATGCATTATTTTTTTTTTGGACCAAGATATTGTGAGATTCTACATGTATTTATCCCATAAACCCCATACAAGCTGATGATACAACTGAAAGTTTCTCTGTGATGTCAGTCTACCTGGATATATTGTGATAAATCATTGTTCAGAACAAATTGATTTTATTTTTTATTTTTTTTAATTATTTTTTTTCATAAAAAGTTTTAGGGTCGGCCCCTTAAAAAAAGGGTCAGTCGGGCCACCGGAAACGCAGGTATTTTTTTTTTTGGCCTTACTAAGTGTTGATTATATTGCACGAATTATATATTTAAGCCTATGGTAGAAAACATTCGTGATACCCTCGTTGCTTGATAACTACTTCAAGATGATTGCCGCATCAGTGTTCCCACTGACTTTTTCATTTGGGGGTACATGTACCCCCTACTGTTAAATTTTGGGGGTACACTACAAATTTAGGGGGTACACTATGATTTTTTAATATTTTTAAACCTTTCAACATACTTTGATCTTCATTTATTCTATTATTAAGTTTTTATTTTAATTTTAAATATACTTACTAAATCTGAAAAAGAAATAAGTCAAAACCACCAGATGTCGATGTTTTCTCTACTTTCATTTAGGTAGCGCATGCGCTTATGACGTCATAACCAATCATCGTGGTATGCACTAGAGGGATAGGGCAATTGACGCAATTACTCGGGATAATGTTTTCGTAAACAAAGCGTTTTACTTTCGTTTTGATTTTTCAAAACATATTCGGACACAGTGGACGAGAATTTGGAAATCTACCGACGGTCATGCTTTCTTATTATCAGACTTGTATTTTTTCTGTGCGTGCTTGCACGTACGAGGTCAGTTTTCTTTGCGTGATTTTTTGTTTTCATGCGTGATTCACGCACATATGTTCGTGAATGGGAACACTGCGCATGTGCCAATGTCCTTAACTTTTAGCTTATAAAACACAAAATAATTACGTTTGACAGAATTCAAAAGCAGTACGAAAAAAAGTACCGCTTCGTGGGGTTGAACTCGTAACCGACACTAAAATTAGACGCGCGAGTAATAATAATCGAATGTCGTAACAGTCGAGCTCGCTCCCAGCTGAGCTAAATGGGGCAAATGTATTGCGTAGTACATACTATATAGAAAACCTAATGCGCTAATGGATGCCACGTGATCAACAGAAAAAGTAAATAATGTGGGACATTGTTTACAAATAATAAATAAAACTCTTTTTTCTTTCAAACTCAAGAATGTTTTACTACAGACTCATCTGGGTCAATGCTCATGTTTTCATGTCTACGTTTCACTGAATAAAAATCAGACAGTTTGGCTATGCTCAGTATCTGCTTACTTACGGACAGTGTCCCTTTAAATCAAAGCAATAATCTGGCAAGCTTTGTAAGTGGCATGAAAAACAGACAAGCTTATGCTTTCAGAATTTTATTCTTTAAATATTTGAAATGGGAAATTAAAGGGTTTCTGCATTCAATAAGTTGCGTTGGTGTGGTAATTATGTCTCCCCCCACACTGGGGGAGACATATTGTTAGCTCAACTGATCAGAGTTCAGCAGAGCTTATGCCGTGGTGCGGCGTCCGTCTGTCTGTCTGTCTGTCCGTAAACTTTTATTTGTAGCGACTACTCCTCTGAAACTACAGGATGGATATTTATGAAACTTTACAGAAATGTTGCCCATGAAGTCTAGTTGATCCTAGCAAAATTCATGTTGATGTGAAATCCAAGATGGCCGCCAAAGCTAAAAATAGATTTTTAAAATACACGTTTGTAGCGACTACTTCTTGAAAACTATAAGTGATATTGATATGGGACTTTTTCTAAAATGATCAGCATGACATGATGTTGGTCCTTGTCGAAAATCTTTTTGATTCGACGTTAAACATGGCTGCCAGCGGCCATCTTTGTTTACATAGAGTTATATAGTAAAAACTTGTAGCGACTACTCCTCTGAAACTACTTGGCAGATTTTCATGAAACTTTACAGGATTGTTTCTCTTGATGTCTAATTGATCCTAGCAAATATTCAGGTCCAGAAATTCAAGATGGCCACCACAGCTAAAAATAGATTTTTAAAAAATAAGTTTGTGGCGACTACTTCTTGAAAACTATAAGTGATATTGATATGGGACTTTTTCTAAAGTGATCAGCATGACATGATGTTGATCCTAGTCGAACACTATTTTGATTCAACGTTAAACATGGCTGCCAGTGGCCATCTTTGTTTACATAGAGTTATATAGTAAAAACTTGTAGCGACTACTCTTCTGAAACTACTTGACGGATGTTCATGAAACTTCACAGGAATGTTGCACATGATGTCTAGTTGATCCTAGAAAAATTTCAGGCTGACCGGAAATTCAAAATGGTCACCACGGCTAAAAATAGATTTAAAATAAATAAATTTGTAGCGACTACTACTTTTTCTAAAATGATCAGTATGACATGATTTTGATCCTTGTCAAAAATTATTTGACATTAAACATGGCCGCCAGCGGCCATCTTTGTTTACATAGAGTTATATAATGAAAACTTGTAGCGACTACTCCTATGAAACTACTTGATGGATTTTCATGAAACTTCACAGGAATGTTGACCGAGCTATCAAAAATCTATCAGTAGAGCTTCAAGGTCATTGACCTCTTGTTTTAGTTTGGATGTCTGTCTGTCCGTCACAAGTTGTGTCCGCTACATATCTCTTGAACGCTTGAGGGATTGTGAAATAACTTAGAGGTCGAAGGTCATATGCACTATATTTCGTATATAGTCCATCTGTCTGTCACAAGTTGTGTCCTCTCCATATCTCTTGAACCGCTTGAGGGATTTTGAAATAACTTGGCACAAATGTTCACCATATCGATACGATGTGCAGAGCGCAACTTCCAGCAATGTCTGTTTAAGTTCAAGGTCACACGTAAAGGTTGAAGGTCATATGCACTATATTTCGTGTCCTCTCCATATCTCTTGAACCGCTTGAGGGATTTTGAAATAACATGGCACAAACGTTCACCATATCGAGATGACATGCAGAGCGCAACTTCCAGCCACGTCCATTCAAGGTCACACTGAGAGGTCCAAGCTCACATGCACTATATTTTGTATCCGCTCCATATCTCTTAAAGGATTTTGAAATAACTTGGCACAAATGTTCACCATATCGAGACGACTTGCAGAGCGCAACTTTCAGCCTTGCTGGTTCATAGAGTGTGAGGGGGACACATAATTATGTTTTTATTACAAAAACAACCCTGTCTATTTTTTATTTTATTTTAACACTATATATACTCCTCAAAATAACTTAAGGACCCCAAGAATATTTCTCCATATGCTTACCAGTGAAATTGACTTCCGTGGTACATACCATTTTCAAACTGTTACACAGAATGTGTAAGCAATGTTACATTAACCTGGAAATTGTCAGGTCTTCTGCATGAGATGAAAGAACAAAATGTTGATATACATTGTTCTGTTAATTAAAAAGTACGAGATTTTTAATAATTTCTAAAAATCATTAATTTGCCCCAAAACAGTTTATTCATTACGTTTAATCACCACTACCAATGAAACTATGGACGCGAAATTTTAATTTCCCCCGAAATTGACTAAACTTGAACAGTTTAAATGCATACACCGAACAGTTTTGAAAAACAATGTTTTTTTTATCCCATCCAAAATGAAGTACTAATACTGTAGAATACAGTACAACAGACATGTCAGTTTGCCGGCATTTGCACCATCTCATAAACTGCTTCGCAGCATTACTCGAATGTATATCGAAGGTCACCATATTGGTTACGTCATACAAACGTGATGTTCGTCAGATTCCCGCCAAAATGAATTTGCATTCAAAATCAAAGTTATTTTCAACATTGTGCAATGTCAATTAGCCAATTGCTCTATCTATAGTTTATTTACATGAAAGCAGTGATAAAAACTTCATCTGTTTTGTAAATAACAAACATGAAATGCAAATCATACATCAACACATGTGGCAAATGGTCATATTGTTTATATAGCAACAGTGCACTATTTTCTGAGCCGTTGCCTTCAGGCTAACAAAATGTCAAGATTATGAACATACCGAAGCATCGATATACACATGAGGCGGGATCCCGAAGAATGACGGGATTGGCCGAGTTTTCACGATTGAGTTTGCGGGATCAGCTTTCTTCGAGAACATTTAGCTTTTGTTTCCAGAAAGTTGGTATAAAGTTATATTATGCGCTTGGACATGACTCAGAAAATGAGTCGTAGTTTATTGAAATCGGCCCAGTATTTTAGAAGTAAGTTAAAAATCACAACTTCACAATAATACACCTATAACTTATATGGCATGGCAATAATACACCTATCACCTTATATGGCATAAAAAAAAAAAGAACAATTATTGGTATGGCGTGAATGACAGATTTTATTTCATCTCCACATCTCAAAGTGATCAAACTCTTGTATGTTCACTCATGCTCATATTCATGAAATGTAAAGTTTGCTCACTTTGAGAAGAAATAAAATCTGTTAATCGTTCCAAAACAACATATATCTTTTATGTATTTGTTGACTTTTGCTAAACAGCAGCAATTCCATGAGCTTGTATTGATCAACACTGGCTCATTAAAGTTTCTCTTATAATTTACAGATCAGCAGAGAAAAGCATTCAAGAGAAGAAAAATTCCACCAAGATTTATTTGGAAACCCGATACTAGGGGTAAGACTTGTGAAGTGTGTGAATTCTACAAAATCTCAGGCGAGTGTGGGAGAATGTGCCTGCTCTGATTTGTTAACAGAGATGTCTTAGTGAGAACTGGTGAACAGCTATTAAATATTACTGGTTATTTCACTGAAACTGTTATAGTTGTTATTTCACTAGAACTGATATAGTGTTATTTCACTGGATCTGATAGTAATTGTTATTTCACTGGAACTGATATATTTGTTATTTCACTAGAACAGATATAGTTGTTATTTCATTGGAACTGATATAGTTGTTATTTCGTTCGAAGTGGTTATTTTACTGGAAGCTAATAGTGCACCCACATGTAAATGAATACAGTAACTGTTGTTTTATTTACTGATAGTGATATAGGAACAAAGACACACTAGCTATGTGCAAGTTTTAATTTAAAATGTTCACCGTTTTTTGAGGTTCTAACTTTACAGCTTTTGGAGGTTCCAAGTTTACTAACTAAAACGCAATACAGGACTGTGTTTAGGGTAACAATTATTTAAACTTGTATGACATCAGCATCAGTGAAATAAAGAAGAAGTGTTAATAATATTAAATGGAATGCGGACTCAAGCAGACGGCTAAGAATGAAATTACAGATCTAGAAGGAGACAAAGATTTGGTGGAATTTTGGTGATTGCGTTCATTAGTCAGGATGTAATGTAATGCGGCTGCCCATTTAATATAAAAAAAAAGTTCGCGAATTCGCATACAGCTCTCATAGATTCTTTCGTTACAGGATTTAATTAAAGGAGGTTCTTGAATTCTAGTAGGAAATGATGTATATATAAGTATATAGCCTGCATCCTTTTGTGTAAGGGATTAATTAACAAGAGGAAGTTTGCAGACATAAAGAAGTTTGCAGACTTAAAGAAGTTTGCAGACTTAAAGTAAGAAATGACATAAAATATAATCTTCCTCTTTTTCAGCTTCAGCTTCCGTAAGACTTCAAAATAATAGAAAATACATTGCTCATTTATTTTGTGTTGGGATTAAATCGACCAAAGAAAGTTGCTGGAGTTTAATTGTAGTGAGATACAAACTCATTTTACTGCCATATAGTCACGCAAATGTTGTTTACTTTATAGACAGTTAATGCAGGAGTTGTTTACTTTGTAGGAGTGATTGACATTGTGACATAGGCTTGGATTACCTTGATTAGCGAGATTCAACACTAGTTGTTGATCTGTGTACAAGGTGTACAACTGTATTAGACATCATGAAAACACTTGCATTTTTTGTGAGGAAAATATCATCATTACCTAAAACACATGGTTATAAGGGTAATTTTATGTGAAAAAGCAGACGGCACGAAAGGATTGATGCTAAACTCGTTGTTTACAACAGGTGATGATGCAAATGTGATAAACGGCTTTGTTGTGTAACATGACTGTGTGATAAACTTATTAGGAGGAGGTGGGGGAGAGTGTGAGCATTGTACACTTGTTTTGTGTTGCTTTCTGTGTAAGAACAGTACTATATACATGTATGTATTATTATTTGTATGAAGTTTGCCTGAAATATTTTTTTATCCGATGAAATAAGATGGAATTGGTAGATTAGGGATTCAAATTACACTCAATTGTGAAGGAAATGGGATAATAGTAAATTGATATTGGATGATCGTATAAACGATAATAATTCAATAGTTTATAGTAAATTATCACCAGGAATGTGCTGTTGAGTAAATTAAATTTGATTGGATAGTTAAATTATGATTTTTTACTGGATTATACATTAACATTCAAATGATGACTTTTGATTGGCTGTGTGGTAATGATGCAGTTGTCCACCCCGATTATTTATCCGCCGGTGGTCAGTGACGGTTACCAACTGGGCAAACTTCCGACTGTGTCTGTGAGGAAAACTATGGATCGCCGAGACCGCCGGCTCTGCGTGGGTCGTGTGTGGATCTTCCTGCTGCTTGGTGTGCTGTTGATCGTGCTGGGTCTGGTCTCCATTGGCGTTTACTTCAACATCGAAGGCATTACAAGCTCGTCAAAATACACGGAGATTATGCCGCTGTATATAAATGCTGGAGCTGTAAGTATATATTCACTATTTCTATCATTCCCTACATATACATAATCTTATCCTTCTGGCTTTGTCTGTATCCTTTTTTATGTCCTGCCATGAAAGTGGAGCGGGCACATAGTCAGGGCTGTCGATCTGCCGATTTTGCGTGCGGTAACCGGACGCATTGCCCACTCCAAAAAGTTTTTTTTTTCCGAACTGGATTTAATACAAATAAAACATGTAGACTATTTAAAACAATGATTATAATCAAATTATGGCCACAAAATAATTCCCCCTTTCCTGTAAAAGCACGCCAAAATTCCCCCAGCCAAGGGTATGGGTCGCAGTCCCCCAAAACAGATTGTCGCAGTCCCCCAAAACAGATTGACGGCCCTGATAGTGTTACCCTTGTCCGTTTGTCCAGCAGACCTGTCTGTCCTGTGTTTTCCGTCTGTTATGAAAAGTTTACATCCAAGTTTTTATGCCACTGACAGCGCATGTTCTAGTTATTTATTTCTCTGTATTGTCCATCCTATGTTATTATACCTCACTGTAAACACCCTACCATGTAAAATCCCCATACCCTGCTGGGTTGATATTTCGTGCTATTTCACCCTCAACGCGTCATTGCGGGTGATAGCGCAAAATATCATCCCACCAAAGGTCTTTTTAATGCGATTTCCCATAGGCGTATTTGTTCGGTATAATAAAATAAATATCACATCTCCCTGAGGGTGCCAGTGGATATTATCAACCCTCAAAATGATAATTTCTCCACTCCAAGTATTTTTAATTTCGTTAAAGACCAACACCAGACCTACCTGTTTTATTTGGGGTTTGTTTCTGGAAGTAAAGTTTTCCCCCCAGTACAATCACAATATAGAGGTATAATTTACCTCGCTGCTAGTGAGTTATGTCAGGGTTCATATTCAATAGTCGATACTTTTCTCTAGCTCTCTCACTCCCTTCCTTCATTTTGAGCCCTCTGAAATTGCTGTCCAACATACATGTAGCCTATTACGATGTTAAAGGGACACACGGCAATCTTGATGTGTTTATCTAGCATCAATATTAGCGTCTCTACTTATTTATCAAGGAACATTTTGACTTTAAACCAGCTTGCATATCATTAAATACAATTTTGAGTTTTCAATTTTCTATGTTACTTCACCAAATTTTGAAATGCAGTATTATCAAAAGTCAGTAATATATAAAAACAATTTGGTTTATACTATTCTTATAATTAATATTAATGATTGAAATAATGCATGTTATTTAGAAAAAACTAACAGGACGCAGCGAGTTTTAAAAAAATCCAGATTGCCATGTGTCAATTTAACAAGAGGTAAAACCACATTTCATTAATTCATCTTCATATCTCTTGTCACTTCCTTGTACAGAACATCAAATACTAGAGAGGGAGAATATATGCTCATATAATTACACGCACCTTTTGTACAATTGTAATACTAGGGAGCAGAAATGGGCCCATACTAATCCTACATTGTATCAAAAAATGTGTCTGCTTCTTCCTTGTTAAGGACACATTATAGTAATCCAGTGGTGCTAGTGACGCTGGAACCCATCATCTTTTGATTCAGACCCCCCTCCCCCACCCCTTTCAAAAACCAAACCCCACCCCACTTCAAAAACCAAACCCAGGGGTCTTTCATAAACCTGCAAGTCCTATTTTATTTAAGAAAAAAAAGATTATGCAAAAGCCTATTTGAATTAGAACAACTATATATTATACAATAATATATAACAAATCATATAACATTTCAAGGAAATACTCCTTTTTTATTTATATATTTTTGCCTGTTAATAACTACATAAACATATTTTGTATTTTTTCATATTTTACAACATTACATCCGACATATGCAATTCAAACAAAGAAATAATTGTCAGATTGCTGATTTTTCTCCTAACCTGTTGAAACATGAAAGCCAACTGTATTGGCCATACCTGTTCTATCCATCATGAAATTGGCTTCAGCAGCAGCAGTAGTTTATATAAAATATTGCCACCCACTACACTGCGATGCTTCAAGTATTTTCCCACGGTCTGGACTGGTGGAACATTTCTCATTTCTCCCATAATACTCACTTGTATCTCCTTTACAATGTCAAGATGTTTGTGTAAAATCTTAATTGTCCTGTGAGTATTCTCATGTATATAGATGTAAAGGGAAATACACAGGGCAGACAAGCATTCCCCAGGCCCACCATTATCCCCAGCCCCACTCCCTCCACGGCTCTCAATCATCCAAATTAGGGTCAGAAATTTGGCCCCATTCCCCCTCCCAAAAATTATGTTTATTTCCCCAATTCTTGACTAAAATTCCCATATGAAAGAAGATTATATTGTCATGAAACTGCAGGAATCAAAAGATATTGTCCCAAAAGAAGTTCATAATCAACAATAAGAACTACCGGTACGTTCAGTTGCAGTGACGTTGTCCTCGTTTACCAGTAAGTTCTGTATGAGGCCTCATTTTCTTACCGAAGCATTTGAATGGAACTACACACTGTTACTATGAATAGATTGAGTCGCACAATAAGCATACATACATATTACTGCAAAATATAATGTGAGAAATGCGATGAAATTGATGTTGTTATTATTTTTAGACATAATCATTTTAAACTGTTTCCGAATCAGGAAAAAAAATAAAAATTGGTGCAGTGAGGATATTTTGGCCGAGGAGTTAACGACGTTGCGTTGTTAATTCTCGCCTCTCACTGCTTCGGGTTCGATTTGTGAGGAAGTGTCGATTCTTACGAATGGCGGGAGGTGTACAGTACTGGTTCTGCACATAAAAAGTGGGAGGTCTGCCTCCACCACAAACAAAGCAACCATCATATATAACCTTACAAGTCATGTGTTGAAAATGACGAAAAACACCATACAAATGGAAACTTTCCATTTTTTTTGAAAAATATGCTAAAATTTTAACGTATACAAAAAAGTATGGATTTCACATCATGTGTCATATCAGGTGGTACAAAAATGACATATCAGGGATAATAACACTATGGATTTCACATCATGTGTCATATAAGGTGGTACGAAAATGACATATCAGGGATAATAACAGTTACACTATAGCTTAATGATAATTAGTATTGTAGGCCCCTAAATTGTTCCCATGCAGATCTGCTTGTGTCAGATTCACTATCGCCCTATATATAATTGTTATCCTGGCATTAGTAGGCCCAAGATACCAGGGACACAGACAACAAACAGCTGTCCAACATTTTTGTCTCCCCATTTTCATGTTACTTTTCGGCTGGTTTTGGTGTTTAGCTCTGTTTCTCTGGAACTGCATGCACTAGATTAACCAGACTAAATGAGTCATATGTATTGGTTAGTACAGCTCAATTATGCCGAGTGGTTACACAGATGACCTTGACCTTTAAAGATCATTAAACTTCTTCATTATTTCTCCCCCACTTTGGCGAGGGGAGACATTGTTTTTGTGCTGTCTGTTGTCTGTCTGTCTTCTGTATGTCACAAACTTTGTCCTAATTCTCCTAAACTTCTGGCCGGATTTCAATGAAAATTTGCAAGGATTATCAGTACCAAGCCTAGTTGTGCATATCATCGCCGTGTTCCGGTTGAATGATTTTTGGTGGAGTTGCTTGCTTTAAAGGTGTTAATACACAAACTTTGTCTGGACTAGTTCTCCTGAACCCCTGGCCAGATTTCAACAAAACTTAGCAAGGATGATCAGTACCAAGCCTAGTTGCGTTTATTATCTTCATGTTCCAGTTGATTGATTTTTGGCGGATTTATGGGACCAAACTTTAAAACATACTTCAGTCTTGTATATTTGGTTGAACAGATCAATAATTCAGAGTGGTTCCTGAAATTACCTTGACCTGTTAAAGTAAACTTTATATTATATTTTTGCATTTAATTCTGTTTCTGAGACAAACTACATGTAAATGCACCGGATTTACCACACTTTAATTATAGTTACGTGTTGCGGTCGGGTAGACGACTAGTACATCTCAGTTACGCCAAGTAGTTACATAGATGACCTTGACTTTCATCGATCATTGACTTATTCAGTTTAGCATTTAGTTGCATTTAAGTCTCTTATTTCCGGAACTAAATACCTATACACTAGATCAACCAAACAGACTTGAAACTTATCGATCATAATCAGTCGGTTTGTTTAAATGTAACAGATGATTCTTCGCTGTTGAAGTCTATTGAGAATCATGAATGCTGATAGATCATAATTTTGGAAGTGATTCCCAACACTTAATTAATAGTAGCAACAATAACTACTGTGGAACATTAACAGCTTGAAGGGTCTACTTGAAACATTCAAGGTTTTTCGGACAAGTTCCATTACAACTTTCATTGAGAGCTGAGAACAAGAGAAGCCTGTAATTCTCAGTATATGTTTTCCAGTGATGATGACCTTGATAAACTTATAGTAATGTAATATGTCAGTGCGTAGGATTGCAATAAAATGTCTGAGTGCAATATGGTTTATTATGTGTACTCTGACAGTTGTTTGCTAGGGAGCATGGTTGAACGTTTTTTGGCTTTTAGCGCCAAATTACTCAGATTTTTTTTTCCAGTGTCACATTGATTTTAATTACAACATTACTGCTGAAGCTGATGCTACTATTGTTGTTGCTGTATTTTATATACTTGGTAGGAATTATCAGTATGAAGTGAGGGCTTTGTTTCCTTCATAAGCAGGGGTTGATAACAGGGGCTTATATTCGCCCCTTCCCCTAACAAAATAGCCTTCTTTTTTCCCCTCTTTGGCTGAGAACATTCCCCTAAAAAACAATTAGTTTTGCTAAACATCCTTTCCCTTTCTTTAGTGTTGTTCCGATTAAACAGTTTGATCGTCCATTGATCAGTTATGCCTTTGATCCGATTAATCAATTTCAATTTTTTATGATTGACTTTACTCGGTTGTTGAAAATTATGGCTTATTTCATTCTCTTGTTCTAAAATATACCAGAAAATAAAATAAGTTATAATTTTGCAACAAGTAATCACATATTTATAGTGGGTATCACAACTTATTTTTTAGCTCTACTGATCAGAGATCAGCAGAGCTTATGCCGTGGTGCGGCGTCCGTCGTCCGTCCGTCCGTCTGTCTGTCCGTCTGTCCGTTAACTTTTATTTGTAGCGACTACTCCTCTGAAACTACTGGATGGATATTCATAAAACTTTACAAAAATGTTGCCCATGAAGTCTAGTTGATCCTAGCAAAAATTCATGTTGATGTGAAATCCAAGATGGCCGCCAAAGCTAAAAATAGATTTTTTAAATACAAGTTTGTAGCGACTAATTCTTGAAAACTATAAGTGATATTGATATGGGACTTTTTTTAAAATGATCAGCATGACATGATGTTGGTCCTTGTCGAAAATCGTTTTGATTTGACGTTAAACATGGCTGCCAGCGGCCATCTTTGTTTACATAGAGTTATATAATGAAAACTTGTAGCGACTACTCCTCTGAAACTACTTGACGGATTTTCATGAAACTTCACAGGAATGTTGCTCTTGATGTCTAATTGATCCTAGCAAAATTTCAGGTCGGCCGGAAATTCAAGATGGCCGCCACGGCTAAAAATAAATTTTCAAAATACAAGTTTGTAGCGACTACTTCTTGAAAACTATAAGTGATATTGATATGGGACTTTTTCTAAAATGATCAGCATGACATGATGTTGGTCCTTATCAAAAATTGTTTTGATTCAATGTTAAACTAGGCTGCCAGCGGCCATCTTTGTTTACATAGAGTCATATAGTAAAAACTTGTAGCGACTACTCCTCTAAAACTACTTGGCGGATTTTCATGAAACTTTACAGGAATGTTGCTCTTAATGTCTAATTGATCCTAGCAAAATTTCAGATCGGTCAGAAATTCAAGATGGCTGCCACAGTTAAAAATAGATTTTTAAAAAATAAGTTTGTAGCGACTACTTCTTGAAAACTATAAGTGATATTGATATGGGACTTTTTCTAAAATGATCAGCATGACATGATGGTTATCCGAGTCGAACATTATTTTGATTCGACATTAAACATGGCTGCCAGTGGCCATCTTTGTTTACATAGAGTTATATAATGAAAACTTGTAGCGACTACTCCTCTGAAACTACTTGACGGATTTTCATGAAACTTCACAGAAATGTTGCTCTTGATGTCTAATTGATCCTAGCAAAATTTCAGGTCCGCCGGAAATTCAAGATGGCCGCCATGGCTAAAAATAGATTTTCATGCAAGTTTGAAGCGACTACTTCTTGAAAACTATAAGTGGTATTGATATGGGACTTTTTCTAAAATGATCAGCATGACATGATGTTGGTCCTTATCAAAAATCGTTTTGATTCGACGTTAAACGTGGCTGCCAGCGGCCATCTTTGTTTACATAGAGTTATATAGTAAAAACTTGTAGCGACTACTCCTCTGAAACTACTTGGCGGATTTTCATGAAACTTTACAGGAATGTTGCTCTTGATGTCTAATTGATCCTAGCAAAATTTCAGATCGGCCTGAAATTCAAGATGGCTGCCACAGTTAAAAATAGATTTTTAAAAAATAAGTTTGTAGCGACTACTTCTTGAAAACTATACGAGATATTGATATGGGACTTTTTCTAAAATGATCAGCATGACATGATGGTTATCCGAGTCGAACATTATTTTGATTCAATGTTAAACATGGCTGTCAGTGGCCATCTTTGTTTACATAGAGTTATATAATGAAAACTTGTATCGACTACTCCTCTGAAACTACTTGACGGATTTTCATGAAACTTCACAGGAATGTTGCTCTTGATGTCTTATTGATCCTAGCAAAATTTCAGGTCGGCCGGAAATTCAAGATGGCCACCACAGCTAAAAATAGATTTTCAAAAAAACAGTTTGTAGCGACTACTTCCTGAAATCAAAATCAATCAGTAGTGCTTCAAGGTCATTGACCTCTTGTTAAATATAATATTATGCTGGTTAGTTTCATTCAGTTCCTTTATTACCAGAACATACTTGAAATGTGCTTCTTTTCTTCATTATAGTCACAAAAAAGCTTACACTTGTCTTTTATAGCAGTCATGTTTAATCGATTAATGATCGATCATCGGTCGGTTAAATATTCTGATGATCGATCATGAATTTTCAGCCTATTCCCAACACCACCTTTCTTACTTTCCAGGGCACTCTTTTAGCCATATTTGGGGCCGAAATTTGGCCCCATCTCCTCTGAAAGTATATATTTTCCCCCTTTTCCTGTGATAAATTCCCCTAAAAATAAAATATACATTTTTAAACACCATTACAGGAAAATAGCATACCATTTGCAATTTGGAATATTACATTCTTGGCGCCACTTAAATAATAACAAAACTCACTAATTTGTGTTTCTTAGAAATTCCCCTTTGATTTGAAAACAACACAATATTCCCTTCCTGAGGCCCTGGCCCCAGTCCCCTAAAAGCTGACTAGTGCCCTGCTTTCTCAACATTGTTATGTTAAGGATACATGTATAGAAGAAAATGTTTGTTTTTTCATATTGCACACCCAAATCTTCAATTTCTGCCTAATTGAAATCACACTTTTTTTCTCCCTTTATCTTGAAAAAATCACATTTTTTCCCCTATTGAAGGGCCAGTGCCTCTTCCCCTACCGGTATTTCTAAAAAACAGCCATGGAAGTCTAGTTTCACATATTGTTGCACTGTTCCGGTCCATTGACTTTCAGGGGAGTTATGGCCTTATTTCATGTGATAGCGGGAGCATTCATGTCCACAAACAGATTTTCGGTTTTAAATGGAAAACAATTTTTCTTCAGCAGCCATGGTCCAGAACACCAATAACCTTTCAATTCAATTGCTACGTTGACATGTCCTTGCCTTATCTTGGGGTCAAGCAAAAAAGGTCATTCTATTGTTGACTATTTAATTGGTTAACCAAAACTAAAATGGAGCGAACAGATGGTAACAATATCATTCAGAGAGTCAGTGACAAGATAACTGGTCAATCGCTTAACCTTTTTCCCCCAGTTCAGTTGTATGCGGGTGTGAAGTCCCACGGTCTGCAAGGCTAGACAAATTCACTCTTTCATGGCGCAATAGGCGAAAACATTTTTATGCCCTCCCATGAAGGGTGTCATATAAAGACCCAGTTGCATCCATGTACCCCAAATAAATGCAGAACGAACGCTGAAAGAACGGAAAATGAATGCAGAATGCACAATCTATATTTTAAAAATGCATTTCATTCGTTTTCAGCGTTCCATCATTTTAACAAATGAACGATGAATGCATTTTTAAAACTAAACGCTGAAAACGAAGGGAACGAACCCAAATGCATTTCGCTATTTTGGATAACTTTCAATATTATCCTTTTGAGTTGATAAGTAAAGTCTCGATTTAAACGAAGTGTGTTTTTCAGTACATTAATATAAAGAATTACATTACATGTAAATGGTACTTTTTTTAAGCACAATTACACACTTTCATTTTTACTAATTTAAAATGAGAAATATTATATTTATTGTGTAGCACAAAGTTTGTATTATTTCAATATAAAACTAAACTAAATGTGATAAAAACAGCTGGCATATTTTTATATAGTATCATGTATGTTAAATATTTGATGAAACTAACATAAACCGGAAGAAAACAGAATAATCATCAATGTGCACCACCAAATGATGTCAACAAAAGGACCCATTCTTCAGTATTCTCACATAAACATCAGTCGCGGACTTGTGATAAAAATCGCATGGCTGGAAATCATTCGTAGTTTAATCATGAGAGATGTTGCAATTGGTAAACACTGAACGAATGAACGCAAATGCATTTTTTCCGTTTGTGCATTTAACGCTCACATTATGTTGCGTTTGTTCCAAGCATTTAAATGAACACCTACCTGTAGTTTTGTTTATAAACGCTGAATGCATTCAAAAATGCAAATGATTTGCATTTTTCAAAAATGCATTCATAAAAATGAAATGCAAACATAATGCAAACGGTGCACAAACAGAAATCAAACAGAATGCGTTTTGGAGTACTTGACCGCAACTGGGTCTGTAGTAACTGCACCGTCTGTCCGTTTCAGCCTTCCGTCCGAAACAATCTTATATCTCAGATATATAAACTTTGAAAGAACTGAAGGGATTTCTATGAAACTTCACACAAATGTTATTTAACAACAGTGAGAAGGTGTGTCGTGTTCTAGAATCGGGTCCGTACCTCAAAGGTCGAGGTTACACTTGGAGTTCAACATCAGTCACTTATCATGTCATGTGTCTACGGTTTAGTATTCCAGAGTGGTAGCACTGTGATTTCAGTGGGGTATTATGTCGTGTGTCTATGGTGTAGTATTCCAGAGTGGTGGGGTATCATGTCATGTGTCTATGATGTAGTATTCCAGAGTGGCAACCCTGTGATTGGGTGGGGCATCATGTCATGTGTCTACGATGTAGTATTCCAGAGTGGTGGGGTATCATGTCATGTGTCTATGGTGTAGTATTCCAGAGTAGCAACCCTGTGATTGGGTGGGGCATCATGTCATGTGTCTACGATGTAGTATTCCAGAGTGGTGGGGTATCAGGTCATGTGTCTATGGTGTAGTATTCCAGAGTGGCAGCACTGCGGTTGGGTGGGGTGTCATGTCATGTGTCTACGGTGTAGTATTCCGTAGTGGCAGTCCTGTGATTGGTTGGGGTATCATGACTGTCATGTGTCTACGGTGTTGTATTCCAGAGTGGCAGCACTGTGATTGGGTGGGGTATCATGTCACGTGTCTACGGTGTAGTATTCCAGAGTGGCAGCACTGATTAGGTGGGGTATCAGGTCATGTGTCTATGGTGTAGTATTCCAGAGTGACAGCACTGCGGTTGGGTGGGGTGTCATGTCACCTGTCTACGGTGTAGTATTCCAGAGTGGCAGCACTGATTGGGTGGGTATCAGGTCATGTGTCTATGGTGTAGTATTCCAGAGTGACAGCACTGCGGTTGGGTTGGGTGTCATGTCGTATCTACGGTGTAGTATTTTAGAGTGGCAGCACTACAAATTGATTATTGGGCTCACTACTACAAGTATACACCGTCGTGATACGACTGAACGATTTTTAAAAGGGACGTTAAATCCCATACATAACATTCTTTATATTTGTTATTTCTGTTATTATTCATATCTTCGTATCTGATGTCTTGTTAGTCAGAACTTCATGCATGTTATATATCTGTTATTTATAACTGTTATTTTGTTACATTTGTTATACCTTTTGCTTATAACTGTTATTTTGTTATTTCTATTACCTAATTCTTTATTTCTGTTAGACTTGAACTTGAAATGAAAGTCAAACCTATTCCTTTTAAATGACTCCCAGATGAAATCGGAACCTCTCCGTCCCGCAGGCTCCCCGTGTTTCTATAGAAACCTCTACCCTGCGCTGTCACCCATTTAAACTGTTGGCTATCCTATAACTTCCTGGCGTATCAGGTTCCCCGTTATTGTTGTCATCTACCTTCATATTGAAAAGACTTAGAATATTTGATCCTTTATTCTTTTGTTATCTGTTCATCACGGTGTCTCGGACAATTTAAGATGGATAAATTAAAATTCTGTTTGACGTTAGCCCTTGTCTCTTTTAAATAGTTGATAATTATTTTTTCTCAAAGGATGTTTATTGCTTGTATGCTGTTTCATCATGTCTTGCAATGTTCAACAATACATACATGTATTATTATATCAACCAAACTATCAGGCAGGAAACTATGTGTATTCTGTATAGATCCCCAACCCAGGATATCAGTAGGTGGTTGTGTTTGTTTGTTTGATTGGTGTTTTACATCAGTTTCAGGGATCATATTT
>JAWPHD010013239.1:0-69765 GCA_037043455.1 Cyrtodaria siliqua
CTCCAGATTTATTTGAGAGTGTTGTCTGTTGACTGACATCTAGTGTACAGTATATAGTTGATTGAAATACAAACTGTTGTCTTGGTGGTTTGTTGGCCTTTCCTGTCTGTGTTTCAGAGAGTGTCTACCGTACTTGTCGGGGTATAGCGCGCACTTTTTTACCCCAGATTCTGTGGCTGAAGTTGGGGTGCGCAGTTTAAGCAACAAGTAATGATTTACTCTTTTTTTTTTCAGCCAAGACGAGAAGTTTTGTGGTTTTCAAAAAGTCGCAAGACCGGCCGTTTACTACAGAGATTGAATCGAACAAAAGTTGGCTTGTTTCTATTGTTTCAATAAAATGCGTTGTATGCTATATGCTTATTATCAATACAAATAATAAAATCAAACTTTACCATGTTTTATGTTGATTATTGTTGAGAAAATACCATATAATTGTTGAAATGGTATCTATGTCATTGTTTAATTGAAATCTGTGTTAGACAAAATAATTAATAGTAGAGTCAGCAATTAAATTGCAACTATTTAAAATCCGTGGTGGATTTATAGGCATATATATGTACTTGTAGTCATATTACATGATATATGTTAAGCAAATGCATTTTTAATAGGTCATTGTCGTCTTATTCAGATATGTGTTATGCTATTACCTTTCATAAGTTTGGACGTTTTTGTGTTTATTGTAAATAAATGATGCAAAATCTCAAATATAATATAAAGAATAATAATAAAATCATATAGCTTCTGCAAGTAAAATATGATGATGGTTTCACATCTTGTAATGTATCGGACTAGGGTCACGGAGGCTCGAACTCGTCTTTGTGATCTTTGTTGATACAGTCGTATGCGAGTTATATAGTTTTACATAAAATACCAGAAAGATACCAGAAAGATACATGCTTTCTTATTAATGCATATTCCATGTTCCAATGTACTCTTGCACGTGTATGATTTAATTAATCTCTTTAAAATAGCAAATAAACATGTTAAAGAGAATAGATAAAAGCTCATTTACAGTTTGTTGGTACATGTACTGGTGAATTTTTTAATCTTATGTACCTAATCATTACTATTACCTTGTAATTACTCACCCCGTAAATAAGAACGTTCATGTATATATGTTTCTAATCATAATCATATACTGCTTGTTATTTTCTTGTATATATTGTATGCTCATGTTCATATGCTCTCCATATGGGAGGTAATAAAGAATAAAATCTAAAAAAAAAAATCTAAATCATCTTCCGAACTATTCAATAACACGAACTATTCAATAAACAAAGTTGTATATAAATAGCTCACTCAAGATAAATCAGTTATCGTTATTAAAGTCGTATTTAGATTGTAGTTAAATATTATTATATCACAAATAATTTTAAAGTGAACTGCAGAATACACTTATGACATGTCTTACCGTTTAATCTTCGATTTCACAAATTAAATAATTGCAGAATATAGTCTTATCTATGTTGCAGAAACACTTGAACTCAGAAGCACATGAAATATATGATTCTAGGATAGTTGCCAAGCTGTAATATATACCATATTACGGTTTTCTGGTCACGAGCCACTGGCGTGGTCAAAATATTAGTCGGGCACGTGCTTCCGTTTCCTGGTATCGCGGTAATTATGAGAAGCACGCGACTTTGCTAATTAGTACTAATTGGCGAAATTAACTAGTTAAACGTTCGTTATGACTTAATAGGGGTATTCTGGAAACATATTCTTACGTTGTATTGGTTAATAATGAGTGCTAAAGAGTACAAATATTTATTGGATAATTTACAATAATATGTGTATTTTACTTAACAAATTCGAGTATATTTTGTGTTAGACGTTCGTGAGTCACACGATAATCATAGATATTAAATACTCAATTTCGATAATTTTATAAATTTGTTTTCCCTATCAATACGATTGTGACATTTTTTTCTTGAAAAATGGAAATTGGTTAAGAACGCAAAAGAGTTTGGCACAACATGCTTCATTTGCATTGCATAATTTATTTCCCATATTCAATCAATATCAGAAAAATGTAGATTTTTTGATACACTAGTTGTCTCTATATTACCCTATAGCTCTGACGTTTGGGGAATGCACGAGGCAGAAGATATTGAAATTATTCATACGATATTTGGTAGAAGAAATTCAGGAGTCAAGACGTTTACCAATCTCAAAGGTGTATACGGTGAATTAGGTCTCATTATAAAGAGAAATCTTACTATGCTCAGACTTGGGTTAAAATATTAAATCTTAATGAAAGTATATGGACAAAACGAATATATATAACGTTTGAAAACGACATTAATAATCATAATAATTATATTAACGGTTCCAGTTGGGTATAACAAACTAAAATATCCTTGACAACTTCGGATTTTCTGACGTTTGGTTATATCAGTTTGAAGCAGATATTCCATATGAATTAATAGAACAACGCTTGATTGACTCATATCACCAACGTTGGTGCTCAAATATCAATAACTCTAACTGGTTAGAATCATACTGCCGCTATAAACATAGTTTTGATATGGAAACGTATTTGAACCTATTAGATGATAATAAATTGCGAATAGCACTGAGTAGATTAACTCTACTTGCACAATTTAGCCATTGCAAATGTAGATATTTTAATATCCCGCGAGGAAATAGGAAAGGTATGCATTGTACCCAAAATATAGTAGAAAACAAATACCATTTTGTGCTTGTATGGCCCATATATAGACACTTAAGACAGAAATAGTTTCAACCTTACTTTTTCAGATGGCCCTAGATTAACAAATTAGATGCGTAAATGTCTAATAACTCGAACAGAACAATTATAAACTGATCAAAATATGTTTAGTATGCATTTAAACTCCGAAATTAAATGCAGGTTTAAACTTCTTTATCACATTTCAACCTGTGTGAAAGGTTTTCCATTAAAAAAAAAGAAGCTACAACTCTTCTCTGTAAACTTCAATGCAGTCTGTGTATACCATGTTGTTGTTTTTCTTATTTTCTCATATTTTGTCGGATGTTCTTAGGCTATAAACCATAAAGTGCTAAATAATAAAAGTTATTATATTAATATAAGTATATCATATACTACACAGATACTGTACTTTTTTCATTTATGGGCCCGATCAAGGCAGTAAAAACTATTTAATTACGATATGCATTAGTATCTGTCATACATTTTTACAGACAAATATTATTAGACGATTGACGATTTATTTTCACCAATAAGAGCTAATAACTAGTAACTAACAAAACAAGTATTTGTTACCAAAATCGTCCAATTAAAATCAAACAAACTTTTAACTAGTTCATTTCGTCAATTAATACTAATTATCAATGTCGCGTGCTTCTATATTGGATTATGCGTATTGTATGTGTATGATAGCTTTTAAATTGCCAAATGGCGGCCTTGTATGTACAGGGTCTGTTCACATTATTGCATGTATGTTTTGTAATCAAAATACACTCGCTATATATATATGACCTTATCTATAGCATCAGTTAATGTTAATGGGCTGAGGGACAGCAAAAAACGGAGACTTATTTTTCATTGGTTAGACAAGAAAAACTTTGACATTATTTTAATTCAGGAAACCCACTGTAAAGATGATTTTGAGTCGAAGCTCTGGGGAAATCAATGGGGAGGGACACATTTCTGGAACAATGGCAACGGCTCATCGAGAGGTGTCGCAATTCTAATTAAAAAGAAATTAAAATTGACAACTGCGGACATTATAGAAGATAACAACGGTAGATTTTTATCGTTATGTGTTGGATTGGATAATGACTGCGCTTATAGAATCACAAATATATATGCACCTAACAATGGGAAAGCTAGGAAATGTTTTTACCGTTATATAAAGAATACAATAGGCCAACATAGCCTTCCGAACTTAATTGGAGGGGATTTTAACTGCGCGCCGAATCGATTGATTGACAGAAAATCGCGAACAAATACAATTGGTCAAGATGAGGGATTAACGGAATTAAGCGATATGATAACTAATTTAGATTTGGAAGATGTTTGGCGCAGACGTTACCCCAATAAGCGAGAATATACCTTTGCGCATGCGCAATCCAAGTCCCGAATAGATTTTTTTCTATGTAATAAATCGATCGACTGCGAAATTGATCAGATCAAAATAAGACATTTTCAGTACTCTGATCATGATGTCATCTCATTAAGACTTAATACAGAAATAGTCGAACGCGGCCCGGGAATATGGAAAATGAACGCTAGCATATTAGCTAATGCTGATTATAAAGAAATTATTGAAACATTTTGGGCATCTTGGAAAAATGAAATCGGTAACTATAAATCAAAAAGGGAATGGTGGGACATGACTAAACACAAAATCAAAATAATTTCAATAGATTATAGCAAACTAACTGCGCGGAAGTACACGAAAATTAAAGAGATGGAAGACAAATTATATTTGCTTAAAAATAATAATGACGTCACAAACGAGGCGGAAATCGATTTCCTGTCAAAACATATTAATGAATATTATGAAATGCAATCAAACGCCGCTAAGATAAGGTCAAAAGCTAACTTAATAGAAAAGAATGAAAAATCTACCAAATATTTTTTTAATCTAGAGAAAAAAAGAGGGAAACAAAAATTGTGGACAAAAATTAGATGCGAAAATGGAGAAATAAAACATGATATAGAAAGCATTTTAAGAGAGCAGACTAAATTTTACAAAAATCTATTTTCATCAGAAGGCATCGACACTGAGTCGGCAAACAATTTAGCATCACAAATCGAAAACACACTAAAACCGGAAGACGCCGAAAGTCTCGATTCTAAATTAAGCTCCGATGAAGTGAAGGCAGCGATTTTTAAATTTAAATCAGGCAAGTCCCCGGGCGAAGATGGCATTTTAAGTGAATGGTATCAAACATTCTGGTACTTGATAAAAGAAGAATTTGAGAGCGTCATCAATGAAATATTAGATGAATACTTACTATCAGATTCACAATACAAAGGACTACTATCACTCATATATAAAAACGGGGAACGAGAAGACTTAAAGAACTGGCGACCTCTAACACTTCTCAATGTCGACTACAAAATAATTGCCAAATGCTTTTCCATTCGTCTTAAACCAATTCTGCCTAACTTAATCCATCTCGATCAAAAGGGTTATGTACAGGGACGATATTTAAGTCAAGCGAACCGTTTTATTCAAGATTTGATAGAATACACGGACTCTGAGGATATTGAAGGACTAATCATTTTTCTTGACCAAATTAAAGCATTCGACAGAGTCGAATGGCAATGGATACAAATATGTTTGGAAAAGTTTGGATTTGGTAACAAATTTATTAACTGGACCTACATGTTGCTGAAATTCTCAAAAACCGCCATACAAACAAACGGCTTCGTTACTGAGTATTTTAATATTACAAGATCGATAAAACAAGGGTGTCCGGTCGCCCCGATACTGTACATTCTTCAGGCCGAAGCAGTGGCATGCGCAATTCGAAATGACCGAACTATTAAAGGGATTACTTTACCGCCACATGATGGGGTCCATATGGAAGCAAAATTAAATCAATATGTTGATGACACGCAATTGTTCATTAACAATGAAAGCTCGTTGCCTAAATTATTTCAACACTTAAATACCTATGGAAAGGCTTCCGGCGCAAAAATAAATAAACAAAAAACAACGGGTCTTTTTATTGGAAGGAATAAAAACAAAAATCCAACATTCCATGAGATAAGTTGGACAAAAACATATGTTAAAACACTAGGAGTCTGCCATGGTTATAATATTGATAACGATGCGATCTGGCTAGATAAAATTAACAAAATAAAAAACTGTATACAGGTTTGGAAATCCAGAGATCTAACTCTTCAAGGAAAAATACTCATCCTTAAAACATTTGCTCTGTCAATGATAAATTTCGAGATAGAAACGAGGGGAATCCCAAAAAAGTTTGCAAATATTTTACAAAAAACGTTTTTGGATTTTGTTTGGAATGGGAAAAAACCACTTGTCGCTAAAACTACAATAAACAAAAATAAAAGCCAAGGAGGGCTCGACATGATAGACATCGAAAATGTTATATTAAGCATGCAAATCAAAACTATATATAGCATTATAAATTCTGACTTAGATAACTGGAATGCAATAGGGAAACATTATCTCCTACAATTAGATTGCGAATACGCGCAAAATAATTTCCTGTGCAACTGCTCTTCTATCGAAGGATTAACAAATCAATTACAATTAACAGAGTTTTATCGGAATGCAATCTCGGCTTGGATATCATTTAGAAAATTCGAAACACCAAATACATTAGATCAAGTTCGCAGCCTTCGACTGTTTGGGAATCATGAAGTCACATTTAATAACAAACCACTATTCTTTAAATCCTTTTTAAAGAGTGATATACACTATCTTAAAGATATTTGGGATGAACAAAGGAACTATTTTATTCAAGAACAAGATCTTTTCCGTAAACTCAAATTCCGGCATAACTGGATATCGGAATGGGCTCAAATTAGGAAAGCAATACCAAGTAAATACCTAAACGCTATGATATCAGGAGAATTCTCTCCAGGAAAGCGGTCACCATTGAATATGGAAAAGATACATGTCTTAAATTATAAAAATAAAATACTATTACCAGGCCAACTGAAAAATAAACAGATAAAAAAGGTTTTAAATTCAAAAACAGATTCAAAACTAAAAATGGAAATCAACTGGGAGCAAAAATTAGCACTAAATCAAACACAATGGGAAATTGTCTGGATGAATATCCACTATTCTTTTGCATCCAGGAAAGCTAAACAATTTCAATGGAAATTTTTACACAACACAATATTTACAGAGCATAAACTTAACATTATGAATTTATCTAATGGATTATGTAATATATGCAAAAGGGAAAGAGAAACGCTCATCCACTTATATTTTAACTGTGACATAATAAAACAAGTATGGAATTATATAGAATCTATTTTCCAAGATATATTTGAATTACTGGATCTTGATTTAGAAATCATAAACTTCAAAAACGTGGTTCTTGGTTTTTATCAAATTCCATTCAAATATAATATTGTCAATACCATAATTTATGAAGCCAAATGGCAAATATGGAAATTTAGGAACATTCATAAGTTCGAGAATAAATCTCCTAGCTCTGACTTCCTACTGCTACACATAAAGCAGTCAATAAAAGACCTTTTTATATGGCAAAACACAAAGCGTGAAAACACAACAGCAATTGATTATATAAAAAAGTTATAGCACTGTCAGGCTTCGTAGCAGACATATTTGGGTAAATAAAAATAGATTCTAAATAATTGTATTTTAATGACTAAAGATTGTCAAAAATATGTACATTTGATGATTGAAAATGATAAATGATTGGCATGCTATTTTTTCTTCTTGAATTTCGTTTCGTCAAGAGGATGGTACTGGCATGATATATAAATATATATATGGTACTGGCATGATATATAATATCCAATGACTGACATGCTATTTTTTCTTCTTGAATTTCGTTTCGTCAAGAGGATGGTACTGGCATAAGCATGATACATAGAATTTGGAAAATAAATCTGAGTTGTTAACTTACCACTTGTATTATGATTTAATCAAGTTAAACATCAAATAGTTCTACATGTTAATATCCTGAATTGTGTATGTATATATTGAATATATGTTTATTGTACGGTGTGACTGGGGGATGGCTCCCCGACCCCCACACACCTATGACGGGGAATTAAACGGGTTTCCTAACAGAAACTCAAAAAAAAAAAAAATGTCGCGTGCTTCTCATAATTTCATCGGCGATGCGGAAACGGGAAGCACGTGTCCGACTAATACTTTGCACACGTCAGTGGCTCGTGACCAGAACACCGTAACATGGTATATATAATCTAGGCAACTGTTATAGAGCCATACATTAATAACCCGATAACATCAGATATATTTCGAGGTGATTTTTCTATATTCAAGTACAGACTCATTTTCTGTAGTTACAAATTAGCTACAACAAAGATCAAACGGTAAGTTATTTGTTATATGAGTCTACATCTTTATTATCAAACATTTCACAAATACTATAATTACATATTTACATTCCCTTTAGTCATCATGTTACTGTTCCAATGAGATAATTAATAATAAATATAAACTATGTTGTTATAATGAGTAATCCGTTTTCAGTACAAAGTTATACAAAGTAACTCGGTTAATCTGCTTACAATGTATCACTTTCCATAATCTGCTTACAATGTATCACTTTCCATAAACCATTGGTAACAATTAATGCCATATATTCGTATTCTTACTACAAAAGTGAATGATTAATTTTAAAGTAGATATTTAGACTTACATGCAATATTATTTATCTTTACGAGTATATAAACCTAGCAAACATTGACTATTTTACAGATGCGCATTGCAAACAAGGAACAAGAGACGGTCCTGGTAACCGTGTGTGGACAACCCGTCATCGTCAGCAGAATCGCAAAGTACACAACGTGTGATGATGTCATCAAGATGGCGCTTGGTACAATCTCTTCAACAGTAAATATTCACAACTATTGCGTATTCGAGTCTGCTTATGGCGTGGAGAAAATGCTTGCTGGAAAGACACGCATTCTGAAGTTGTTAAGATCTAAGGGAGCCGACAAGGATAATTTCTCACTAGTTATTCGACAATTCGACCGCATAAAAACCAAGATGGCGACCATATCACGTGCCAAAAGAAAGCTACAGCGACTTAGATCATTAATCATGAGCGAAAATGACCCTGTTAACAAACACGCTACCATAAACAACAACTTGGACAGTAGTATATTTGTCAAAGAGAAACATGTATATGACAAAAACGTGGACATATCCTTTGAATGCGGAGCCAGGAAACAGGCACATAAGTCGGCAAAATATGAGTTGATGAATCGTTACCTTAATGACGTCATGAACCTCCAGCATCTCCAGTTTGCCGATAAAAGTATTGAATCCCCGACACAAACAAGCTGTGGTGACAGTTACAGCTGTACTTCATACGTGTCTGGAAATATGGAACTTCTTCCAAGAACAATGGGTGACGATATGAGTGATAGCTTTGATAGACACATTTATAAACACTGGTTTTATTTGTGAACATTCTGAAGACAGTTTAAATATTTCATCAAGTGACGGCTTCAGTGACTGCTGCAGCGTTTGTGAATTGGAAAGGAACGTTTATGATGAATGTGCAGACAACACAGTCATTAAACTCAATCAGATCGGAAATATTTTTAGCAAAACGGATCTGACAAAATGTGCATCACAGGACGACGCCATATACAGTTTTATGAACTCCATAATTATAACTGACGATGTCGATGAACTCAGTTCTATGGGAAGTGACGTCATGTCCGAATGAAGAGCGTTATACACAGATATCTAAGCAGTTATTAAGTCTCTGTTTTTAATGAGACATCTATATAATGTGCTATTTGTTAAATGTTTTGCATTTAAAATAAACAAACCTATCTAAAAGTGTAGTATTTGTATTTAATCACATTCACATATTAGTGTATATAAGATGAACGTACTTGTAGCGAAACAGTTCTAGTGTAACAATGCATTGTCAAAGAGTGATAGTGTCAACGATTTGAAACAATGCTACGAACGATTATATATGGTCTCGGTGAAGGTGCCATTTGTTGTAAAGTGCACATTCGTTATATGCGCCGCTGCGTTACGAGTTACCAGTATTAGAGGTTAATAGATTATTTAAAATAATATATAGGGTCCTATAGAAACCACAGCGTCCGAACGCAATGGCGTCGTAGGTCGGCACTGTACTGCAAACAAGGACTTGAAACTACAATGAAAGAGACAAAAAACAACAGAAAGGGTGGTGAAGACAGGGTTACCGACTTGAAACGGTCAGTAGGCAATAAGGCCTACTGGTTAGCTTAAATCGATTTTATATGCGAACAATCCTCGCTATTATCCTGTCTTCAGCGCCGAGTTAGACAAGACAGTGTAAACAAAACTACATCCCATCAAAAGGAAATCTCTAACATTAAAGTCCACATCCAGAGAAACTAACTAACGATATACATACAAAATAATAAACAGCTCAGGATGTATCCAGAATCGTACTGAACAATCATAGTAGCTGCAGCTAAAGAGAAAACCAATCTAGGGTACGACCAGAAAACCCGAGGGACGAAGGCTCATGCACCCACCTCCCTTAGTTGGGGTTTCAGTAGGTACAATCATAGTGTCCCAAGTCTCGTCCCAGTACAAAATTATTTTTAATACAACAATTCATAAACTATAACGGTGCAAGTCTTTTAAGAATTACAAGAGACTATTCAATAAAAATATACATATGACTGTTAACAATGTTATAATATTGAGCAATTGATTGGACGTGCTTAATACTATCGATGTTAAAATGTTTGACATATAGAGCATGCAATACTTGTCTTCGTTTATATAAATTTCTTAACGGCATCGCAATTTGCAGTTTATAATATTTCCGTGATAATGTGCAACGCAATATATCACTGATCTGATTATAATTTAAACAAGAGAGCTAGGATGGCCCTAGATCGCTAACCTGGTAATCATGGGCAATAAATCTGTTGTGTCTAGTCTGGCATGTGTATTTTTTAATTTGTTCCACTTTCTTCTATGAATGAGATTTCATAAAAATGGGATGGGGTGGCGGGTGGGAGAGTATATGGATGGATATGAACCTTGCAACTTGTTTAAGCTTTTATTGATATTACTATTCTAAACAAATTTGGTAAAGATCAGATAAAAAAATGAAGAAGCTACATATTTAACAAAGGAAAACATAATATAGCATTTCTCAATAAATCAAGGGTCATAACTCTGTCGTTACTAACAAGATATAGCTGTTTTCGAACTTGTCCAAGATTTCATTGATATACAGCGATTTGCAAAACTAGACATTTTACCGATGTTTCCTGCCAAGTTTCGTCGAAATCCACAAGGTGTTTAAAAGGAGTAGCGCCAACAAGAAATTTAAAGGTAAAATAAAAATGTCAAGAGGCCGTATCTCCGTCAAAAATCAATGAACCGAAAAAAAACGCCATTTGCACAAGTGAAAATCATACCAATGCTTCCTGTTTCGTCAAATCCAAATAGAGGGGAAAGAAATAAATTTAAAAACATACATATATTGAAAAATAATGAAAAAAACAAACTTAAAAATATAAAGTTGAAAAATAAAAATAAAAATGAAAAAAAAAAGAAGTTAAAAAACAAAAACAATAAAAACAAACACCAAAAAGCTGTGTTAAACTTTGGTTAAGATTGCTCAAGAAATGTGACCTGTATAGTGTTAACAACATGTAAAACTGCATTTTTGCTAATTCAGGGGCCATAACTCTGGTGTTACTTGTCTGATCTTGCCCATTATCGAACTCGTCCGAATTCTTATGGTCGTATACAATATGTGAAAGTCTGGTTAAGATTACTCAAGAAATGTGGCCTTTATCGTGTAAACAAGATGAAAAACTGCATTTTTTGCTAGTTCAGGGGCCATAACTCTGGTGTAACTGGTTGGATTTTGCCTATTATCAAACTCGTCCAATATCTTATAGTCGTGTACAATATGTGCAAGTTTGGTTATCATTGCACAAGAAATGTAACATCTATCTTGTAAACAAGATGAAAAACAGCATTGTTTGTTAATTCAGGGGACATAACTCTAGTGTTACTAGTCCGATCTGGCCCATTATCGACCTCGTCCGAGATCTTATGGTCATATACAATCTGTGTAAGATTGGTTAAGATTGCTCAAGTATTATGTCGTCTATCGTGTAAACAATCTAAATGTTGACGACAGACGACAGACGACAACAGACGACAGATGACGGACGAAGAGTGGTCACAATAGCTCACACTTGAGCACTTCGTGCTCAGGTTAAAATACCACAGAACACTGTATTTCTCATTTCTCACATGTTTCATGGCATACATCATACAAAAGCAAATACAACCGCAATTAAATATATAACTTTGAAATACAACAAGTCACGCTATGAACAATACTTCTTAGATATAATATTATATAAACAAACAAAACACAAGAAAGACAAAGCATTTTGTTGTCAAGATAGTGTTAATGAAGCAAACGAATATTAAACAAAGGCCCAAGCCGTTTCACGGAAGAAACTGTGATTTAAACAAGACTCCATCGTCGTTGAACTTATTTCCCTTTAAGACAAACACGTTCATTGCTGTAACAGTGAGCATTTATTATTTGAGAACAAAAACTCCTTTCAAATTAAGTGTAACCAGTCATTGTAAGGTAATTACTCATTTACTGTAAGAAAGTTTTAGTGTAACAATTTAGTACAAGACAGCTGTAGTGTAACATTTAGTGTAAGGCAGTTATATTATAACCATTTAATGTAGAAAACATATGTAACAATGTAGCGGAAGACAGTTATAGTGTAACCATTTAGTGTAAGAGCATTATAGTGTAACATTTAGTGTAAGCAAATTATAGTGTAAACATTTAGTGTAAGACAATTATAGTGTAACCCTTCACTGTAAGACTATTATACTGTAACTATTATGTGTAAGTCAGCTATAGTGTAACTTTCTCTGTAAGACAATTATCGAGTAACCATTCAGTGTAAGGCAGTTATAGCGTGACCATTCCGTGTAAGGCATCTATATTGTAACATTCTGTATAAGACAAATATAATGTAACCATTCAAGGTAAGGCAGTTATAGTATGACCATTATGTGTAAGGCATCTATAGTGTAACATTTTGTGTAAGACAAGTATAGTGTAACCATTCTGTGTGAGGCAGTTATAGTATATATATAACGTTTGAAAACGACATTAATAATCATAATAATTATATTAACGGTTCCAGTTGGGTATAACAAACTAAAATATCCTTGACAACTTCGGATTTTCTGACGTTTGGTTATATCAGTTTGAAGCAGATATTCCATATGAATTAATAGAACAACGCTTGATTGACTCATATCACCAACGTTGGTGCTCAAATATCAATAACTCTAACTGGTTAGAATCATACTGCCGCTATAAACATAGTTTTGATATGGAAACGTATTTGAACCTATTAGATGATAATAAATTGCGAATAGCACTGAGTAGATTAACTCTACTTGCACAATTTAGCCATTGCAAATGTAGATATTTTAATATCCCGCGAGGAAATAGGAAAGGTATGCATTGTACCCAAAATATAGTAGAAAACAAATACCATTTTGTGCTTGTATGGCCCATATATAGACACTTAAGACAGAAATAGTTTCAACCTTACTTTTTCAGATGGCCCTAGATTAACAAATTAGATGCGTAAATGTCTAATAACTCGAACAGAACAATTATAAACTGATCAAAATATGTTTAGTATGCATTTAAACTCCGAAATTAAATGCAGGTTTAAACTTCTTTATCACATTTCAACCTGTGTGAAAGGTTTTCCATTAAAAAAAAAGAAGCTACAACTCTTCTCTGTAAACTTCAATGCAGTCTGTGTATACCATGTTGTTGTTTTTCTTATTTTCTCATATTTTGTCGGATGTTCTTAGGCTATAAACCATAAAGTGCTAAATAATAAAAGTTATTATATTAATATAAGTATATCATATACTACACAGATACTGTACTTTTTTCATTTATGGGCCCGATCAAGGCAGTAAAAACTATTTAATTACGATATGCATTAGTATCTGTCATACATTTTTACAGACAAATATTATTAGACGATTGACGATTTATTTTCACCAATAAGAGCTAATAACTAGTAACTAACAAAACAAGTATTTGTTACCAAAATCGTCCAATTAAAATCAAACAAACTTTTAACTAGTTCATTTCGTCAATTAATACTAATTATCAATGTCGCGTGCTTCTATATTGGATTATGCGTATTGTATGTGTATGATAGCTTTTAAATTGCCAAATGGCGGCCTTGTATGTACAGGGTCTGTTCACATTATTGCATGTATGTTTTGTAATCAAAATACACTCGCTATATATATATGACCTTATCTATAGCATCAGTTAATGTTAATGGGCTGAGGGACAGCAAAAAACGGAGACTTATTTTTCATTGGTTAGACAAGAAAAACTTTGACATTATTTTAATTCAGGAAACCCACTGTAAAGATGATTTTGAGTCGAAGCTCTGGGGAAATCAATGGGGAGGGACACATTTCTGGAACAATGGCAACGGCTCATCGAGAGGTGTCGCAATTCTAATTAAAAAGAAATTAAAATTGACAACTGCGGACATTATAGAAGATAACAACGGTAGATTTTTATCGTTATGTGTTGGATTGGATAATGACTGCGCTTATAGAATCACAAATATATATGCACCTAACAATGGGAAAGCTAGGAAATGTTTTTACCGTTATATAAAGAATACAATAGGCCAACATAGCCTTCCGAACTTAATTGGAGGGGATTTTAACTGCGCGCCGAATCGATTGATTGACAGAAAATCGCGAACAAATACAATTGGTCAAGATGAGGGATTAACGGAATTAAGCGATATGATAACTAATTTAGATTTGGAAGATGTTTGGCGCAGACGTTACCCCAATAAGCGAGAATATACCTTTGCGCATGCGCAATCCAAGTCCCGAATAGATTTTTTTCTATGTAATAAATCGATCGACTGCGAAATTGATCAGATCAAAATAAGACATTTTCAGTACTCTGATCATGATGTCATCTCATTAAGACTTAATACAGAAATAGTCGAACGCGGCCCGGGAATATGGAAAATGAACGCTAGCATATTAGCTAATGCTGATTATAAAGAAATTATTGAAACATTTTGGGCATCTTGGAAAAATGAAATCGGTAACTATAAATCAAAAAGGGAATGGTGGGACATGACTAAACACAAAATCAAAATAATTTCAATAGATTATAGCAAACTAACTGCGCGGAAGTACACGAAAATTAAAGAGATGGAAGACAAATTATATTTGCTTAAAAATAATAATGACGTCACAAACGAGGCGGAAATCGATTTCCTGTCAAAACATATTAATGAATATTATGAAATGCAATCAAACGCCGCTAAGATAAGGTCAAAAGCTAACTTAATAGAAAAGAATGAAAAATCTACCAAATATTTTTTTAATCTAGAGAAAAAAAGAGGGAAACAAAAATTGTGGACAAAAATTAGATGCGAAAATGGAGAAATAAAACATGATATAGAAAGCATTTTAAGAGAGCAGACTAAATTTTACAAAAATCTATTTTCATCAGAAGGCATCGACACTGAGTCGGCAAACAATTTAGCATCACAAATCGAAAACACACTAAAACCGGAAGACGCCGAAAGTCTCGATTCTAAATTAAGCTCCGATGAAGTGAAGGCAGCGATTTTTAAATTTAAATCAGGCAAGTCCCCGGGCGAAGATGGCATTTTAAGTGAATGGTATCAAACATTCTGGTACTTGATAAAAGAAGAATTTGAGAGCGTCATCAATGAAATATTAGATGAATACTTACTATCAGATTCACAATACAAAGGACTACTATCACTCATATATAAAAACGGGGAACGAGAAGACTTAAAGAACTGGCGACCTCTAACACTTCTCAATGTCGACTACAAAATAATTGCCAAATGCTTTTCCATTCGTCTTAAACCAATTCTGCCTTACTTAATCCATCTCGATCAAAAGGGTTATGTACAGGGACGATATTTAAGTCAAGCGAACCGTTTTATTCAAGATTTGATAGAATACACGGACTCTGAGGATATTGAAGGACTAATCATTTTTCTTGACCAAATTAAAGCATTCGACAGAGTCGAATGGCAATGGATACAAATATGTTTGGAAAAGTTTGGATTTGGTAACAAATTTATTAACTGGACCTACATGTTGCTGAAATTCTCAAAAACCGCCATACAAACAAACGGCTTCGTTACTGAGTATTTTAATATTACAAGATCGATAAAACAAGGGTGTCCGGTCGCCCCGATACTGTACATTCTTCAGGCCGAAGCAGTGGCATGCGCAATTCGAAATGACCGAACTATTAAAGGGATTACTTTACCGCCACATGATGGGGTCCATATGGAAGCAAAATTAAATCAATATGTTGATGACACGCAATTGTTCATTAACAATGAAAGCTCGTTGCCTAAATTATTTCAACACTTAAATACCTATGGAAAGGCTTCCGGCGCAAAAATAAATAAACAAAAAACAACGGGTCTTTTTATTGGAAGGAATAAAAACAAAAATCCAACATTCCATGAGATAAGTTGGACAAAAACATATGTTAAAACACTAGGAGTCTGCCATGGTTATAATATTGATAACGATGCGATCTGGCTAGATAAAATTAACAAAATAAAAAACTGTATACAGGTTTGGAAATCCAGAGATCTAACTCTTCAAGGAAAAATACTCATCCTTAAAACATTTGCTCTGTCAATGATAAATTTCGAGATAGAAACGAGGGGAATCCCAAAAAAGTTTGCAAATATTTTACAAAAAACGTTTTTGGATTTTGTTTGGAATGGGAAAAAACCACTTGTCGCTAAAACTACAATAAACAAAAATAAAAGCCAAGGAGGGCTCGACATGATAGACATCGAAAATGTTATATTAAGCATGCAAATCAAAACTATATATAGCATTATAAATTCTGACTTAGATAACTGGAATGCAATAGGGAAACATTATCTCCTACAATTAGATTGCGAATACGCGCAAAATAATTTCCTGTGCAACTGCTCTTCTATCGAAGGATTAACAAATCAATTACAATTAACAGAGTTTTATCGGAATGCAATCTCGGCTTGGATATCATTTAGAAAATTCGAAACACCAAATACATTAGATCAAGTTCGCAGCCTTCGACTGTTTGGGAATCATGAAGTCACATTTAATAACAAACCACTATTCTTTAAATCCTTTTTAAAGAGTGATATACACTATCTTAAAGATATTTGGGATGAACAAAGGAACTATTTTATTCAAGAACAAGATCTTTTCCGTAAACTCAAATTCCGGCATAACTGGATATCGGAATGGGCTCAAATTAGGAAAGCAATACCAAGTAAATACCTAAACGCTATGATATCAGGAGAATTCTCTCCAGGAAAGCGGTCACCATTGAATATGGAAAAGATACATGTCTTAAATTATAAAAATAAAATACTATTACCAGGCCAACTGAAAAATAAACAGATAAAAAAGGTTTTAAATTCAAAAACAGATTCAAAACTAAAAACGGAAATCAACTGGGAGCAAAAATTAGCACTAAATCAAACACAATGGGAAATTGTCTGGATGAATATCCACTATTCTTTTGCATCCAGGAAAGCTAAACAATTTCAATGGAAATTTTTACACAACACAATATTTACAGAGCATAAACTTAACATTATGAATTTATCTAATGGATTATGTAATATATGCAAAAGGGAAAGAGAAACGCTCATCCACTTATTTTTTAACTGTGACATAATAAAACAAGTATGGAATTATATAGAATCTATTTTCCAAGATATATTTGAATTACTGGATCTTGATTTAGAAATCATAAACTTCAAAAACGTGGTTCTTGGTTTTTATCAAATTCCATTCAAATATAATATTGTCAATACCATAATTTATGAAGCCAAATGGCAAATATGGAAATTTAGGAACATTCATAAGTTCGAGAATAAATCTCCTAGCTCTGACTTCCTACTGCTACACATAAAGCAGTCAATAAAAGACCTTTTTATATGGCAAAACACAAAGCGTGAAAACACAACAGCAATTGATTATATAAAAAAGTTATAGCACTGTCAGGCTTCGTAGCAGACATATTTGGGTAAATAAAAATAGATTCTAAATAATTGTATTTTAATGACTAAAGATTGTCAAAAATATGTACATTTGATGATTGAAAATGATAAATGATTGGCATGCTATTTTTTCTTCTTGAATTTCGTTTCGTCAAGAGGATGGTACTGGCATGATATATAAATATATATATGGTACTGGCATGATATATAATATCCAATGACTGACATGCTATTTTTTCTTCTTGAATTTCGTTTCGTCAAGAGGATGGTACTGGCATAAGCATGATACGTAGAATTTGGAAAATAAATCTGAGTTGTTAACTTACCACTTGTATTATGATTTAATCAAGTTAAACATCAAATAGTTCTACATGTTAATATCCTGAATTGTGTATGTATATATTGAATATATGTTTATTGTACGGTGTGACTGGGGGATGGCTCCCCGACCCCCACACACCTATGACGGGGAATTAAACGGGTTTCCTAACAGAAACTCAAAAAAAAAAAAAATGTCGCGTGCTTCTCATAATTTCATCGGCGATGCGGAAACGGGAAGCACGTGTCCGACTAATACTTTGCACACGTCAGTGGCTCGTGACCAGAACACCGTAACATGGTATATATAATCTAGGCAACTGTTATAGAGCCATACATTAATAACCCGATAACATCAGATATATTTCGAGGTGATTTTTCTATATTCAAGTACAGACTCATTTTCTGTAGTTACAAATTAGCTACAACAAAGATCAAACGGTAAGTTATTTGTTATATGAGTCTACATCTTTATTATCAAACATTTCACAAATACTATAATTACATATTTACATTCCCTTTAGTCATCATGTTACTGTTCCAATGAGATAATTAATAATAAATATAAACTATGTTGTTATAATGAGTAATCCGTTTTCAGTACAAAGTTATACAAAGTAACTCGGTTAATCTGCTTACAATGTATCACTTTCCATAATCTGCTTACAATGTATCACTTTCCATAAACCATTGGTAACAATTAATGCCATATATTCGTATTCTTACTACAAAAGTGAATGATTAATTTTAAAGTAGATATTTAGATTTACATGCAATATTATTTATCTTTACGAGTATATAAACCTAGCAAACATTGACTATTTTACAGATGCGCATTGCAAACAAGGAACAAGAGACGGTCCTGGTAACCGTGTGTGGACAACCCGTCATCGTCAGCAGAATCGCAAAGTACACAACGTGTGATGATGTCATCAAGATGGCGCTTGGTACAATCTCTTCAACAGTAAATATTCACAACTATTGCGTATTCGAGTCTGCTTATGGCGTGGAGAAAATGCTTGCTGGAAAGACACGCATTCTGAAGTTGTTAAGATCTAAGGGAGCCGACAAGGATAATTTCTCACTAGTTATTCGACAATTCGACCGCATAAAAACCAAGATGGCGACCATATCACGTGCCAAAAGAAAGCTACAGCGACTTAGATCATTAATCATGAGCGAAAATGACCCTGTTAACAAACACGCTACCATAAACAACAACTTGGACAGTAGTATATTTGTCAAAGAGAAACATGTATATGACAAAAACGTGGACATATCCTTTGAATGCGGAGCCAGGAAACAGGCACATAAGTCGGCAAAATATGAGTTGATGAATCGTTACCTTAATGACGTCATGAACCTCCAGCATCTCCAGTTTGCCGATAAAAGTATTGAATCCCCGACACAAACAAGCTGTGGTGACAGTTACAGCTGTACTTCATACGTGTCTGGAAATATGGAACTTCTTCCAAGAACAATGGGTGACGATATGAGTGATAGCTTTGATAGACACATTTATAAACACTGGTTTTATTTGTGAACATTCTGAAGACAGTTTAAATATTTCATCAAGTGACGGCTTCAGTGACTGCTGCAGCGTTTGTGAATTGGAAAGGAACGTTTATGATGAATGTGCAGACAACACAGTCATTAAACTCAATCAGATCGGAAATATTTTTAGCAAAACGGATCTGACAAAATGTGCATCACAGGACGACGCCATATACAGTTTTATGAACTCCATAATTATAACTGACGATGTCGATGAACTCAGTTCTATGGGAAGTGACGTCATGTCCGAATGAAGAGCGTTATACACAGATATCTAAGCAGTTATTAAGTCTCTGTTTTTAATGAGACATCTATATAATGTGCTATTTGTTAAATGTTTTGCATTTAAAATAAACAAACCTATCTAAAAGTGTAGTATTTGTATTTAATCACATTCACATATTAGTGTATATAAGATGAACGTACTTGTAGCGAAACAGTTCTAGTGTAACAATGCATTGTCAAAGAGTGATAGTGTCAACGATTTGAAACAATGCTACGAACGATTATATATGGTCTCGGTGAAGGTGCCATTTGTTGTAAAGTGCACATTCGTTATATGCGCCGCTGCGTTACGAGTTACCAGTATTAGAGGTTAATAGATTATTTAAAATAATATATAGGGTCCTATAGAAACCACAGCGTCCGAACGCAATGGCGTCGTAGGTCGGCACTGTACTGCAAACAAGGACTTGAAACTACAATGAAAGAGACAAAAAACAACAGAAAGGGTGGTGAAGACAGGGTTACCGACTTGAAACGGTCAGTAGGCAATAAGGCCTACTGGTTAGCTTAAATCGATTTTATATGCGAACAATCCTCGCTATTATCCTGTCTTCAGCGCCGAGTTAGACAAGACAGTGTAAACAAAACTACATCCCATCAAAAGGAAATCTCTAACATTAAAGTCCACATCCAGAGAAACTAACTAACGATATACATACAAAATAATAAACAGCTCAGGATGTATCCAGAATCGTACTGAACAATCATAGTAGCTGCAGCTAAAGAGAAAACCAATCTAGGGTACGACCAGAAAACCCGAGGGACGAAGGCTCATGTACCCACCTCCCTTAGTTGGGGTTTCAGTAGGTACAATCATAGTGTCCCAAGTCTCGTCCCAGTACAAAATTATTTTTAATACAACAATTCATAAACTATAACGGTGCAAGTCTTTTAAGAATTACAAGAGACTATTCAATAAAAATATACATATGACTGTTAACAATGTTATAATATTGAGCAATTGATTGGACGTGCTTAATACTATCGATGTTAAAATGTTTGACATATAGAGCATGCAATACTTGTCTTCGTTTATATAAATTTCTTAACGGCATCGCAATTTGCAGTTTATAATATTTCCGTGATAATGTGCAACGCAATATATCACTGATCTGATTATAATTTAAACAAGAGAGCTAGGATGGCCCTAGATCGCTAACCTGGTAATCATGGGCAATAAATCTGTTGTGTCTAGTCTGGCATGTGTATTTTTTAATTTGTTCCACTTTCTTCTATGAATGAGATTTCATAAAAATGGGATGGGGTGGCGGGTGGGAGAGTATATGGATGGATATGAACCTTGCAACTTGTTTAAGCTTTTATTGATATTACTATTCTAAACAAATTTGGTAAAGATCAGATAAAAAAATGAAGAAGCTACATATTTAACAAAGGAAAACATAATATAGCATTTCTCAATAAATCAAGGGTCATAACTCTGTCGTTACTAACAAGATATAGCTGTTTTCGAACTTGTCCAAGATTTCATTGATATACAGCGATTTGCAAAACTAGACATTTTACCGATGTTTCCTGCCAAGTTTCGTCGAAATCCACAAGGTGTTTAAAAGGAGTAGCGCCAACAAGAAATTTAAAGGTAAAATAAAAATGTCAAGAGGCCGTATCTCCGTCAAAAATCAATGAACCGAAAAAAAACGCCATTTGCACAAGTGAAAATCATACCAATGCTTCCTGTTTCGTCAAATCCAAATAGAGGGGAAAGAAATAAATTTAAAAACATACATATATTGAAAAATAATGAAAAAAAAAAACTTAAAAATATAAAGTTGAAAAATAAAAATAAAAATGAAAAAAAAAAGAAGTTAAAAAACAAAAACAATAAAAACAAACACCAAAAAGCTGTGTTAAACTTTGGTTAAGATTGCTCAAGAAATGTGACCTGTATAGTGTTAACAACATGTAAAACTGCATTTTTGCTAATTCAGGGGCCATAACTCTGGTGTTACTTGTCTGATCTTGCCCATTATCGAACTCGTCCGAATTCTTATGGTCGTATACAATATGTGAAAGTCTGGTTAAGATTACTCAAGAAATGTGGCCTTTATCGTGTAAACAAGATGAAAAACTGCATTTTTTGCTAGTTCAGGGGCCATAACTCTGGTGTAACTGGTTGGATTTTGCCTATTATCAAACTCGTCCAATATCTTATAGTCGTGTACAATATGTGCAAGTTTGGTTATCATTGCACAAGAAATGTAACATCTATCTTGTAAACAAGATGAAAAACAGCATTGTTTGTTAATTCAGGGGACATAACTCTAGTGTTACTAGTCCGATCTGGCCCATTATCGACCTCGTCCGAGATCTTATGGTCATATACAATCTGTGTAAGATTGGTTAAGATTGCTCAAGTATTATGTCGTCTATCGTGTAAACAATCTAAATGTTGACGACAGACGACAGACGACAACAGACGACAGATGACGGACGAAGAGTGGTCACAATAGCTCACACTTGAGCACTTCGTGCTCAGGTTAAAATACCACAGAACACTGTATTTCTCATTTCTCACATGTTTCATGGCATACATCATACAAAAGCAAATACAACCGCAATTAAATATATAACTTTGAAATACAACAAGTCACGCTATGAACAATACTTCTTAGATATAATATTATATAAACAAACAAAACACAAGAAAGACAAAGCATTTTGTTGTCAAGATAGTGTTAATGAAGCAAACGAATATTAAACAAAGGCCCAAGCCGTTTCACGGAAGAAACTGTGATTTAAACAAGACTCCATCGTCGTTGAACTTATTTCCCTTTAAGACAAACACGTTCATTGCTGTAACAGTGAGCATTTATTATTTGAGAACAAAAACTCCTTTCAAATTAAGTGTAACCAGTCATTGTAAGGTAATTACTCATTTACTGTAAGAAAGTTTTAGTGTAACAATTTAGTACAAGACAGCTGTAGTGTAACATTTAGTGTAAGGCAGTTATATTATAACCATTTAATGTAGAAAACATATGTAACAATGTAGCGGAAGACAGTTATAGTGTAACCATTTAGTGTAAGAGCATTATAGTGTAACATTTAGTGTAAGCAAATTATAGTGTAAACATTTAGTGTAAGACAATTATAGTGTAACCCTTCACTGTAAGACTATTATACTGTAACTATTATGTGTAAGTCAGCTATAGTGTAACTTTCTCTGTAAGACAATTATCGAGTAACCATTCAGTGTAAGGCAGTTATAGCGTGACCATTCCGTGTAAGGCATCTATATTGTAACATTCTGTATAAGACAAATATAATGTAACCATTCAAGGTAAGGCAGTTATAGTATGACCATTATGTGTAAGGCATCTATAGTGTAACATTTTGTGTAAGACAAGTATAGTGTAACCATTCTGTGTGAGGCAGTTATAGTGTAACCTTCACAGTAAGGCAATTATAGTGTAATAATAATATGTAAGACAGCTATAGTGTAACATTCTGGATGAGACAAGTATAGTGTAAGCAGTCTGTGTAAGGCAGTTATAGTGTGACAATTTAGTGCAAGACAGTTGTAGTGTAACATTTAGTGTAAGGCAGTTATATTATAACCATTTAATGTAGAAAACATATGTAACAATGTAGTGGAAGACAGTTATAGTGTAACCATTAGTGTAAGAGCATTATAGTGTAACATTTAGTGTAAGCAAATTATAGTGTAAACATTTAGTGTAAGACAATTATAGTGTAACCCTTCACTGTAAGACTATTATACTGTAACTATTATGTGTAAGTCAGCTATAGTGTAACATTCTCTGTAAAACAATTATCGAGTAACCATTCAGTGTAAGGCAGTTATAGCGTGACCATTCCCTGTAAGGCATCCATATTGTAACATTCTGTGTAAGACAAATATAATCTAACCATTCAAGGTAAGGCAGTTATAGTATGACCATTATGTGTAAGGCATCTATAGTGTAACATTTTGTGTAAGACAAGTACAGTGTAACCATTCTGTGTGAGGCAGTTATAGTTTAACCTTCACAGTAAGGCAATTATAGTGTAATAATAATATGTAAGACAGCTATAGTGTAACATTCTGTCTAAGACAAGTATAGTTTGACTATTCTGTGTAAAGCAGTTATAGTGTAACCCTTCACAGTAAGGCAATTATAATGTAATAATTCTGTGTAAGGCATCTATAGCGTAACATTCTGTCTAAGACAAGTATAGTTTGACTATTCTGTGTAAAGCAGTTATAGTGTAACCCTTCACAGTAAGGCAATTATAATGTAATAATTATGTGTAAGACAGATATAGTGTAACTATTCTGTGTAAGACAGCTATAGTGTAACCATTCAGTGTAAAACAGCTATAATGTAACCATTCTCTGTTAGACAGCTATAGTGTAACCATTCTGTGTAATACAGCTATAGCGTAACCATTCCGTGTAAGACAGCTATAGTGTAACCATTCTCTGTAAGACAACTATAGTATAACCATTCAGTGTAAGACAACTATAGTGTAACCATTCAGTGTAAGACAGCTATAGAGTAACCATTCTGTGTAAGACAGCTATAGAGTAACCATTCTGTGTAATACAGCTATAGTGTAACCATTATGTGTAAGACTGTTATAGTGTGTGACCATACAGTGTAAGACAGCTATAGTGTAACCATTCAGTGTAATATAGCTATAGTGTAACCATTCGGAGTAAGACAGTTATAGAGTAAATGGTAAATGAAAGGCACGTATAGCCTAATCATTCAGTCTGACACAGTTGTAGTGTAACCATTTAGTGTAAATCAGTTATAGTGGAACCATTCAGTTTAATATAGTTATAGTGTAAATAGCTAGTGTAAAGCACACTTATAGTATAATCATTCTGTGAAAAACAGTTATAATGCAGGCATTCAGTATTAAATCAGTTCAATTTAATCATCCAGTATAAAACATTTCTAGTTTAACCATTCAGTATAGGGCTGTAATAGTGTAAGACAGTTACAGTGTAACCATTCAGTGTAAGACAGTTATTATATAACCATTCAGCGTAAGACAGTTATAGTGTATCCATTCAGTGTAAATCAGTTATAGAGTATCCATTCTGTGTAAGACAGTTATAGTGTAACCATTCTGTGTAAGACAGTTATAGTGTAACCATTCTGTGTAAGACAGTTATAGTGTAACCATTCTGTGTAAGACAGTTATAGTGTGTGACCATACAGTGTAAGACTGTTATAGTGTAACCATTCTGTGTAAGACAGTTATAGTGTAACCATTCTGTGTAAGACAGTTATAGTGTAACCATTCTGTGTAAGACAGTTATAGTGTAACTATTGAATGTAAAGCAGTTATAGTATAACCATTCTGTGTAAGGCGGTTACAGTATAACCATTCAGCTTAAAACAGTTACAGTGTAACAATTCATTGTCAGACAGATACAGTTTAACCATTCAGTGTAAGACACATATTATGTAACCAATCAGAGTAAGACAGTTATAGTGTATCCATTCAGTGTAAATAATCAATTATAGTTTAATCATTCAGTGTAAGAATGTTATAGTGTAATCATTTAGTGTAAGACTGTTATAGTGTAACAATTTAGTGTTAGTCAGCTATTATGTAACCAATCAGTGCAAAGCAGTTATAGTGTATCCAATCAGTGTAAGTCAACTATAGTTTAATTATTCAGTGTAAGAATGTTATAGTGTATCCATTCAGTGTAAGACTGTTATAGTTTAACTATTCAATGTAAGAAAGTTATATTGCAAATATTAGTTTTAAACAGTTCATTATACTGTAACCATTCCGTGTATCACAGTCATACTGTAACTATTTAGTGTAAGAAAGTTATAGTGTAAACATTCCGTCTAAAACTGTTATATTGCAAACATTCAGAGTAAGACAGTTATAGTGTTTTCAGTCAGTGGAAATCAGTTATAGTGTAACCATTCAGTAGAAGGCATTTGTCGTTTGACCATTTGGTGTAGGCATATAAAGTGCGATAATGTGTTTCTAGACAGTCAGTAACCGTTCAGTGTAAATAAATACCGAAATGAATTAAGTGAAATCGTAGGCTCATGTATGCATTGAGTCCACATACATACTATGCGCATCTGTATACCATTTGCCTCATGAATACTATAAGCCTCGTGTATCATATTAGCCTCAGCTATACTATTAGCCTCGTGTAGTAATAACCTCATGATTGATGCCATTATCTTGTATACTATTAGCCTCGTGTGGTAATAACCTCATGATTGATGCCATTATCTTGTATACTATTAGCCTCGTGTAGTAATAACCTCATGATTGATGCCATTCTCTTGTATAATATTAGCCTCGTGTAGTAATAACCTCATGACTGATGCCATTATCTTGTATACTATTAGCCTCGTGTGGTAATTACCTCATGATTGATGCCATTATCTTGTATACTATTAGCCTCGTGTAGTAATAACCGCATGGTTGATGCTATTCTCGTGTATACTATTAGCCTCGTGTAGTAATAACCTCATGATTGATGACATTATCTTGTATACTATTAGCCTCGTGTAGTAATAACCGCATGGTTGATGCTATTCTCGTGTATACTATTAGCCTCGTGTAGTAATAACCTCATGGTTGATGCTATTCTTGTGTATACTATTAGCCTCGTGTAGTAATAACCTCATGGTTGATGCTATTCTCGTGCATACTATTAGCCTCGTGTAGTAATAACCTCATGGTTGATGCTATTCTCGTGTATACTATTAGCCTCGTGTAGTAATAACCTCATGGTTGATGCTATTCTCGTGTATACTATTAGCCTCGTGTAGTAATAACCTCATGGTTGATGCTATTCTCGTGTATACTATTAGCCTCGTGTAGTAATAACCTCATGGTTGATGCTATTCTCGTGTATACTATTAGCCTCGTGTAGTAATATCCGCATGGTTGATGCTATTCTCGTGTATACTATTAGCCTCGTGTAGTAATAACCTCATGGTTGATGCTATTCTCGTGTATACTATTAGCCTCGTGTAGTAATAACCTCATGGTTAATGCTATTCTCGTGTATACTATTAGCCTCGTGTAGTAATAACCTCATGGTTAATGCTATTCTCGTGTATACTATTAGCCTCGTGTAGTAATAACCGCATGGTTGATGCTATTCTCGTGTATACTATTAGCCTCGTGTAGTAATAACCTCATAAATGATGTTAGCCTCGTGTATACTATTAGCCTCGTGTGGTAATAACCTCATGATTGATGCTATTCTCGTGCATACTATTAGCCTCGTGTGGTAATAACCTCATGGTTGATGCTATTCTCGTGCATACTTTTAGCCTCGTGTGATAATAACCTCATGGTTGATGCTATTCTCGTGTATACTATTAGCCTCGTGTAGTAATAACCTCATGATTGATGCTATTCTCGTGTATACTATTAGCCTCGTGTGGTAATAACCGCATGGTTGATGCTATTCTCGTGTATACTATTAGCCTCGTGTGGTAATAACCTCATGATTGATGCTATTCTCGTGTATACTATTAGCCTCGTGTGGTAATAACCGCATGGTTGATGCTATTCTCGTGCATACTATTAGCCTCGTGTAGTAATAACCTCATGGTTGATGCTATTCTCGTGCATACTATTAGCCTCGTGTGGTAATAACCTCATGGTTGATGCTATTCTCGTGCATACTATTAGCCTCGTGTGGTAATAACCGCATGGTTGATGCTATTCTCGTGCATACTATTAGCCTCGTGTGGTAATAACCGCATGGTTGATGCTATTCTCGTGCATACTATTAGCCTCGTGTGGTAATAACCTCATGGTTGATGCTATTCTCGTGCATACTATTAGCCTCGTGTGGTAATAACCTCATGGTTGATGCTTTTCTCGTGCATACTATTAGCCTCGTGTGGTAATAACCTCATGGTTGATGCTATTCTCGTGCATACTATTAGCCTCGTGTGGTAATAACCTCATGGTTGATGCTATTCTCGTGCATACTATTAGCCTCGTGTGGTAATAACCTCATGGTTGATGCTATTCTCGTGCATACTATTAGCCTCGTGTGGTAATAACCTCATGGTTGATGCTATTCTCGTGCATACTATTAGCCTCGTGTAGTAATAACCTCATGGTTGATGCTATTCTCGTGTATACTATTAGCCTCGTGTAGTAATAACCGCATGGTTGATGCTATTCTCGTGTATACTATTAGCCTCGTGTAGTAATAACCTCATGGTTGATGCTATTCTCGTGTATACTATTAGCCTCGTGTGGTAATAACCTCATGGTTGATGCTATTCTCGTGTATACTATTAGCCTCGTGTAGTAATAACCTCATGGTTGATGCTATTCTCGTGCATACTATTAGCCTCGTGTAGTAATAACCTCATGATTGATGCTATTCTCGTGCATACTATTAGCCTCGTGTGGTAATAACCTCATGATTGATGCTATTCTCGTGTATACTATTAGCCTCGTGTGGTAATAACCGCATGGTTGATGCTATTCTCGTGTATACTATTAGCCTCGTGTGGTAATAACCTCATGGTTGATGCTATACTCGTGCATACTATTAGCCTCGTGTGGTAATAACCTCATGGTTGATGCTATTCTCGTGCATACTATTAGCCTCGTGTGGTAATAACCTCATGGTTGATGCTATTCTCGTGCATACTATTAGCCTCGTGTAGTAATAACCTCATGGTTGATGCTATTCTCGTGTATACTATTAGCCTCGTGTAGTAATAACCTCATGGTTGATGCTATTCTCGTGTATACTATTAGCCTCGTGTAGTAATAACCTCATGGTTGATGCTATTCTCGTGTATACTATTAGCCTCGTGTAGTAATAACCTCATGGTTAATGCTATTCTCGTGTATACTATTAGCCTCGTGTAGTAATAACCTCATGGTTAATGCTATTCTCGTGTATACTATTAGCCTCGTGTAGTAATAACCTCATGGTTGATGCTATTCTCGTGTATACTATTAGCCTCGTGTAGTAATAACCGCATGGTTGATGCTATTCTCGTGTATACTATTAGCCTCGTGTAGTAATAACCTCATGGTTGATGTTAGCCTCGTGTATATTATTAGCCTCGTGTGGTAATAACCTCATGATTGATGCTATTCTCGTGCATACTATTAGCCTCGTGTGGTAATAACCTCATAGTTGATGCTATTCTCGTGCATACTATTAGCCTCGTGTGGTAATAACCTCATGGTTGATGCTATTCTCGTGCATACTATTAGCCTCGTGTGGTAATAACCTCATGTTTGATGCTATTCTCGTGTATACTATTAGCCTCGTGTAGTAATAACCTCATGATTGATGCTATTCTCGTGTATACTATTTGCCTCGTGTGGTAATAACCGCATGGTTGATGCTATTCTCGTGTATACTATTAGCCTCGTGTAGTAATAACCTCATGATTGATGCTATTCTCGTGTATACTATTAGCCTCGTGTGGTAATAACCGCATGGTTGATGCTATTCTCGTGTATACTATTAGCCTCGTGTGGTAATAACCTCATGATTGATGCTATTCTCGTGTATACTATTAGCCTCGTGTGGTAATAACCGCATGGTTGATGCTATTCTCGTGCATACTATTAGCCTCGTGTAGTAATAACCTCATGGTTGATGCTATTCTCGTGCATACTATTAGCCTCGTGTGGTAATAACCTCATGGTTGATGCTATTCTCGTGCATACTATTAGCCTCGTGTGGTAATAACCGCATGGTTGATGCTATTCTCGTGCATACTATTAGCCTCGTGTGGTAATAACCGCATGGTTGATGCTATTCTCGTGCATACTATTAGCCTCGTGTGGTAATAACCTCATGGTTGATGCTATTCTCGTGCATACTATTAGCCTCGTGTGGTAATAACCTCATGGTTGATGCTTTTCTCGTGCATACTATTAGCCTCGTGTGGTAATAACCTCATGGTTGATGCTATTCTCGTGCATACTATTAGCCTCGTGTGGTAATAACCTCATGGTTGATGCTATTCTCGTGCATACTATTAGCCTCGTGTGGTAATAACCTCATGGTTGATGCTATTCTCGTGCATACTATTAGCCTCGTGTGGTAATAACCTCATGGTTGATGCTATTCTCGTGCATACTATTAGCCTCGTGTAGTAATAACCTCATGGTTGATGCTATTCTCGTGTATACTATTAGCCTCGTGTAGTAATAACCGCATGGTTGATGCTATTCTCGTGTATACTATTAGCCTCGTGTAGTAATAACCTCATGGTTGATGCTATTCTCGTGTATACTATTAGCCTCGTGTGGTAATAACCTCATGGTTGATGCTATTCTCGTGTATACTATTAGCCTCGTGTAGTAATAACCTCATGGTTGATGCTATTCTCGTGCATACTATTAGCCTCGTGTAGTAATAACCTCATGATTGATGCTATTCTCGTGCATACTATTAGCCTCGTGTGGTAATAACCTCATGATTGATGCTATTCTCGTGTATACTATTAGCCTCTAGTGGTAATAACCGCATGGTTGATGCTATTCTCGTGTATACTATTAGCCTCGTGTGGTAATAACCTCATGGTTGATGCTATACTCGTGCATACTATTAGCCTCGTGTGGTAATAACCTCATGGTTGATGCTATTCTCGTGCATACTATTAGCCTCGTGTGGTAATAACCTCATGGTTGATGCTATTCTCGTGCATACTATTAGCCTCGTGTAGTAATAACCTCATGGTTGATGCTATTCTCGTGTATACTATTAGCCTCGTGTAGTAATAACCTCATGGTTGATGCTATTCTCGTGTATACTATTAGCCTCGTGTAGTAATAACCTCATGGTTGATGCTATTCTCGTGTATACTATTAGCCTCGTGTAGTAATAACCTCATGGTTAATGCTATTCTCGTGTATACTATTAGCCTCGTGTAGTAATAACCTCATGGTTAATGCTATTCTCGTGTATACTATTAGCCTCGTGTAGTAATAACCTCATGGTTGATGCTATTCTCGTGTATACTATTAGCCTCGTGTAGTAATAACCGCATGGTTGATGCTATTCTCGTGTATACTATTAGCCTCGTGTAGTAATAACCTCATGGTTGATGTTAGCCTCGTGTATATTATTAGCCTCGTGTGGTAATAACCTCATGATTGATGCTATTCTCGTGCATACTATTAGCCTCGTGTGGTAATAACCTCATAGTTGATGCTATTCTCGTGCATACTATTAGCCTCGTGTGGTAATAACCTCATGGTTGATGCTATTCTCGTGCATACTATTAGCCTCGTGTGGTAATAACCTCATGTTTGATGCTATTCTCGTGTATACTATTAGCCTCGTGTAGTAATAACCTCATGATTGATGCTATTCTCGTGTATACTATTTGCCTCGTGTGGTAATAACCGCATGGTTGATGCTATTCTCGTGTATACTATTAGCCTCGTGTAGTAATAACCTCATGATTGATGCTATTCTCGTGTATACTATTAGCCTCGTGTGGTAATAACCGCATGGTTGATGCTATTCTCGTGTATACTATTAGCCTCGTGTGGTAATAACCTCATGGTTGATGCTATTCTCGTGCATACTATTAGCCTCGTGTGGTAATAACCTCATGGTTGATGCTATTATCGTGTATACTATTAGCCTCGTGTAGTAATAACCTCATGGTTGATGCTATTCTCGTGCATACTATTAGCCTCGTGTAGTAATAACCTCATGATTGATGCTATTCTCGTGGATACTATTAGCCTCGTGTGGTAATAACCGCATGGTTGATGCTATTCTCGTGTATACTATTAGCCTCGTGTGGTAATAACCTCATGGTTGATGCTATTCTCGTGCATACTATTAGCCTCGTGTGGTAATAACCTCATGGTTGATGCTATTCTCGTGCATACTATTAGCCTCGTGTGGTAATAACCTCATGGTTGATGCTATTCTCGTGCATACTATTAGCCTCGTGTGGTAATAACCTCATGGTTGATGCTATTCTCGTGCATACTATTAGCCTCGTGTGGTAATAACCTCATGGTTGATGCTATTCTCGTGCATACTATTAGCCTCGTGTGGTAATAACCTCATGATTGATGCTATTCTCGTGCATACTATTATCCTCGTGTGGTAATAACCTCATGGTTGATGCTATTCTCGTGCATACTATTATCCTCGTGTGGTAATAACCTCATGGTTGATGCTATTCTCGTGCATACTATTAGCCTCGTTTGGTAATAACCTCATGGTTGATGCTATTCTCGTGCATACTATTAGCCTCGTGTGGTAATAACCTCATGGTTGATGCTATTCTCGTGCATACTATTAGCCTCGTGTGGTAATAACCTCATGATTGATGCTATTCTCGTGTATACTATTAGCCTCGTGTGGTAATAACCGCATGGTTGATGCTATTCTCGTGTATATTATTAGCCTCGTGTAGTAATAACCGCATGGTTGATGCTATTCTCGTGCATACTATTAGCCTCGTGTGGTAATAACCTCATGATTGATGTTAGCCTCGTGTATAATATTAGCCTCTTGTGGTAATAACCTCATGATTGATGCTATTCTCGTGCATACTATTAGCCTCGTGTGGTAATAACCGCATGGTTGATGTTAGCCCCGTGTATAATATTAGCCTCAGCTATACTATTAGCCTCGTGTAGTAATAACCTCATGATTGATGCCATTCTCTTGTATACTATTAGCCTCGTGTAGTAATAACCTCATGGTTGATGTTAGCCCCGTGTATAATATTAGCCTCAGCTATACTATTAGCCTCGTGTAGTAATAACCTCATGGTTGATGCTATTCTCGTGCATACTATTAGCCTCGTGTGGTAATAACATCATGGTTGATGTTAGCCTCCTGTATAATATTAGCCTCGAGTAGTTTTAACCTCATTGTTGATGTTGGCCTCGTGTATTCGATTAGCCTCGTTTAGTATTAATCTCATATTTTATGCTAGCCTCGTGTAGTATTAATCTCATTGTTGATGCTATTCTCGTGTATTATATTAGCCTCGTGTAGTATTAACCTCGTGGTTGATGCTATTCTCCTGTATTCTATTAGCCTCCTATGGTAATAACCTCATGTTTGATATTAGCCTCGTCTATAAATAACCTCATGGTTGATGCTATTCCCATGTATTGTATTAGCCTCGTTTAGTATTAACATCATATTTGATATTAGCCTCGTGTAGAAATAATCTCATCTTTGATGATATTCTCGTGTAGAAATAATCTCATCTTTGATGATATTCTCGTGTATTCTATTAGCATCGTATAGTATTAACCTAATGTTTCATGTTAGCCTCGTGCAGTAGTAATCTCACGGTCAAATCCATGTACCACCGCCATTATATCAACACCATTGACCTCCTGACTTTCCGCGATTAACGAACATATTATTAAGTATTTCGGAAAGGCTTTTGAAATCTCAGGAATCAATCTGTTTCGATCTATCAAAAACTCTGGAGAAGCCCTTGATAAACTACGGTGTAATCATTGGCATGCCTCTTCTCTAAGTACCTAGGACTTTTCCACACTATATACTACTCTACCACATAATCTAATCGAAGATAAATTGCTTCAGCTTATTCAGAAGACATTTGCTAGAGAAGGTACAACTTTTCTAGCTTGTAATAATGTCAGGGCTTTATTTATGCCCCTATTGATAATTATAATTTGTGGACTTGTGCTGATGTTTGTAGAGCGTTATCTTTCCTTCTCGATAGCATCTTTGTAAGATACGGTAAAACTATTTACCGGCAGGTTGTTTGTATTCCTATGAGTACTAACTGTGCGCCATTTGTCGCAGATTTGTTTTTTTACTGCAATGAAAGAGATTTGATGTTGAGTTTGTCACCTACTTGCCAGAGTGATGTTATTAATGCGTTTAATAATACATCTCGGTATCTAGATGACATACTCAGTACTGATAATTCGTTCTTTGATCATTTGTATACTAACATTTATCCACCAGAGCTCACGTTGAATAAAGCCAACAGTTCGGATACTGAAGCAGCATTCCTCGATCTTCATCTCTCAATTTCTAATGAGTTCACGCATACTAAAATCAATATCAACTTTAGCATCGTTAACTATCCAGGTTTACCACCACCAATTACATGTAAACCTCCGAGGTGTAGTCGAATGTAGTTCCTATAATAAAAAGTAATCCCTCCCTTTTCCATGTAAACGGGCATTATAAGTAGGGGAAAACTGCCCATTTCTATTCGATTTTGTGGTTATATGTATAAGAAGCGTATTAATATGTTTTACTGGATCACTGATGAACATTTTCGAAATTTCGACTCTATGCTTACACTTTGTGAGCAATGAAAACAGGCGATCAATAAAAACAGCTGTACCCTTGACCTGTTTAGTAAACAAACAAGAACTTTCTTACATGTCTTGTGACCTCACGTTTCTAGTGATTTTTCAAGTGGAAAAGTAGTTTTCTATATGAACATTACACTGCTGCATTATCCATACTTGTGTTGAATTTGCAGCAAATCATTAATATGTGACACTTTAACATTGGTGTCTATGGGGAAAATAATTAGTGCTTTCATACCTATAAGAGATGCGTGCAGTAATTAGGACTCGCTCAGATTCGTACCTAGGGACACTTTTCCGATTACAGTTGGTAAAATAATCTCAGAAATAAGTTTTCCATAGTTTATTACATAGGTTTTGAGCGTTTTTAGTCCAATTTTGTTTATAAAAGCCGTAATTTTGAGTTTCATTTTTTTTTCGTGTTTAAAATGATGTATTGGTGAAGTGTTTGCAGTTGAACTATGTCTTTTTGGTATCAACATGTAGGGTTGCATGTTTGCAACATCTTATCATGAATTAAATCTGCATGACAACAGGTTTGGTAGGCATGAAACCACTAAATCTTTCCCCTACCCCTCTAAAACAGGATACTGTGAAAAATGAGGATTTGTGTAAAAGGTAAAATATTATTCCTTATCATTCAAACTCGTCTTGGTAGCGTTCAGCTAGTATCAATTCTGATTTTAGCGGTATTTTTGGCATTATTATACTCGTATTTGCTACTATAATCAGCTATGGTACCACCAATTTTGAAGAATTTGACTGAAAAATCAATTTTGGCATGAAAATCGACATAAATTGGCATATTCATCGTCCTAATTGTACCTAAAATGCATATTTTATTTATGTCCATTGAATGTTTTAAACATTTGATCTATTTAATATGGTGTATTGACAAGAAGTGCCGTTTCGCATGACAATTCAGATAGTGTAAAATTAAAAAGAATATCTCTGACTTTTGTCAATTTCAGAGTATTGTCCTTGGTATTCACAAGACCATATCTCGGCAAATAATCATTCGATTTGCATGAAGTAGGTGTTTTTAAGCTTGTTATGAAAATGACAACACAAACTCCTCATTTAAGAAACATCTGAACATGTTTTCTCCTCTTATAGGTTTACCACCACCAATTACATGTAAACCTCCGAGGTGTATCGAATGTAGTTCCTATAATAAAAAGTAATCCCTCCTTTTTCCATAGAAACGGGCATTATAAGTAGGGGGAAAACTGCCCATTTCTATTCGATTTTGTGGTTATATGTATAAGAAGCGTTGTAATAGGTTTTACTGGATCACTGATGAACATTTTCGAAATTTCGACTCTATGCTTACACTTTGTGAGCAATGAAAACAGGCGATCAATAAAAACAGCTGTACCCTTGACCTGTTTAGTAAACAAACCAGAACGTTCTTACATGTCTTGTGACCCCACGTTTTCTGGTGATATTTCAAGTGGAAAAATAGTTTTCTATATGAACATTACACTGCTGCATTATCCATACTTGAGTTGAATTTGCAGTAAATCATTAATATGTGACACTTTAACATTGGTGTCTATGGGTAAAATAATTAGTGCTTTCTTACCTCCACGCCTGGATGGGGATGTACCTCGTGCTACATCATACGGGGTTTATATCTTCCAGCTTAGTCGTTTTGCTAGAGCTTGTAATGATGATATAGACTTCGATGATCGAAATCAAGTTATTACATGTAAACTTCTTCAGCAGGATTTTCGCTATCACCAACTACGTAGATCTTTCTTAAAATTATACCACCGCAACGAAAACCTACTGGAGAAGTACAACACCAACCTTAAAACACTTCTGCAACTAGTGAGAAACTATCCGTGTCGGCTCCCTCAGATCTCAACAACTTCAGAATGTGTGTCTTTCCAACCAGCATTTTATCCACGCTATAAGGAGACTCGAAAACGCAATATTTGTGAATATCTACTGTTGAACAGTTTTCACTAAGTGCCATCTTGATGACGTCATTACATGTGGTGTACTTTGTGATTCCGCAGACGATGACTGGTTCGCCACACACGGTAACCATGACACTCTCTTGCTTCTTGTTTGTAATGCCCATCTGTGAAATACACAATATTTGTAAGCTGTATATACTTGTAAATGTAAACATTCATATCTACTTCAAAATGTCTTTATACAAACCAGGATATGTCATAGACAGTATTTGAAATTTGCGTTTAAGTGTTACCTATTGTTATGAAAAACAAAACAATATATACATACATATATATATATAATTTTATATATTTGTAACTGTAGTTAGTTTAGTCACACACTTTATTGAAAATGATTTCTCATTGAAATGTTATATTTTATAAATACAGTACTTGGATAATATAGTGCCACATTTTGTTTGAACATTAAGCGTAATAGTTTGGAATTCGTTAGATGAAAAAGAAGTAGACTCATATGAAAAAATAACTTACCGTTTGATCTTTGTTTGGACTAATTCAGTATGTAACTTCAGAAAATGAATCTGTCTGATGTATTTAGAATAAGCACCTCGAAATCATGTATTAAATAATCAGTTAATAAAACATTAAATGTAATGTCCTGTTGTAGTTGCCCAGCTTATATATACCATGTTACGGTGTTCTGGTCACGAGCCACTGGCGCTTGTAAAGTATTAGTCGGACACGTGCTTCCTGTTTCCGTGACGCCGAGGTTATCAAAGGAGCACGCGACTTTGTTAATTAATAACAATTGGCGAAATTATTAGTTTTAATTGCACTAATTTGGTAAGAATACTTATTTGTATTGTTTATTATAGTGTTCGAGTGAGTATTGTAAGGAAAGTAAGAAAATGAAAGCAACAAAAGACGAGTAATAAATCAGTGTAACTAAGAACAGTATCCAATACAATATACATGGCGAATTCACATTTACATATATACATTTTATTCATTTATAAAAAAAAATATATTCATCCTTTAAAAAGCAAATTCAGAGAATTCATATCCCCGCCTAAATGCACTTCTGCATATGTTTTTACATGAAAGGGCAGTAATGTTTTTACATGGAAGGGCATAAATGTTTTTACACGGAAGGGCAGTAACTCCAATGATTTCTATATACCTTATCTGCCCATGCTTCCTATACAACATATAGTGCTTGGTGTGGCCTACTCGTATAGTTCAAGAGTGGTAGGTGACACACATTGTACAACATTTAGAATGCTTTGTGTGGCCTACTCTTATAGTTCAAGAGGGGTAGATGACACACATTGTACAACATGTATTGCTTGGTGTGGCCTACTCTTATAGTTTAAGAGGGGTAGGTGACACACATTGTACAACATTTAGAATTTGAATTAAACAAATAAATTTCCTCTTTTATAGCTTAGGAGAAGTAGGTGGCATTTTATTATTATTATTTTTTTTTTTACAATATTTAGACATTTCAATATTAAATAATAGAAAAAGAGTGATAACTAAGTATTTAAAGCAAAACATCGAAATCTTAAGTTAATTTTTATCAAGCATCCAATTAACTTCTGGAGCGCTGTGGTCTAGTGGTAGACCGTTGGACCCAGGATAGAAAAGTCGTGGGTTCGATCCCCGCCATAACCATATGTGTTGTGTCCCTGAGCAAAACAATTTGTCTGCATTTGCTTAGAACTGGTTCTACCCAGGAAGACATCGAGAGTCAGTGATTCAAATAAGTTCATAGATGTAAAATAAATCAGTTTAAACTAAAGTAGCGTCTCTATTTATTACGCAAGTATCATTTTGACTTTTAAACCGCTGGCGTATAATTAAATAAATATATGAGCTTTAATTTCTTCGTCTTATTTTTCCATATTGTTAAATATATTATTGGTGCAGTATAATGAACGGTTAGTAATATTCAAAGACAATTTGTGTTTTACTTTTCTTATAATTAATATTAATGATTGAACAAATGCAACTAGAAAAACTAACGGCAATTCGTAAGTTTAAAAAAAGAAAGAAGCAAGATTGCCATGTGTTTATTTAATATCTAAATGATACGGCGCAACAAGTTTGGTGTAGTTAGCCCTTATTGTTTTTGAGAAGTACTGCATTAATTGGTCCCGCCTTAAATTCCATTAAGCGATGGAAAAGGTTATAGTAGATGGATTTTATAATGGATATTTCGACAATACAACACGTTTAAGTTTAATTCACTTAAAAATTGCGATAACCTGTTTAAAATTACTCGTACCTATTAAATGTTTTAATTTTACAATATGCACACTTTTTAAGCTGAAGTTATAGAGATTATTTAACTGCTGGGATCGATTATAGGGAAATCCTTCACGAGTGGTAGACGTGTGGTTCTTTTTACGAACGAGAGCACGCGAGTGAGTGAAAAACAAAGCACGTCTACCATCAAGTGAAGGATTACCCAATAATCGATCCCAGCAGTGAAATAATCTATTTATTACTTTTTAAATTACTTTTTCAAACAAATATTTGCTTTATTGAACGTTATCGGCGGACGACGTCGACGTCAGCAACACTTTGTTGACGTCACGACTCAACGCCGCAACGTTAGTTATTATGGTGTTCTAGGTTAGCAACGTTAGTTATTATTGTGTTCTGAGTTAGTTATTAATATTTAGCGATTATGAATATTCTTGCACTGAGAAATCACGATCTTTCACATATAGAAATGTAATAAAAAGGTTTTATTTCATACCCCAGCCAACCCCGTTTTCGCTTATTGGAGAAAGGGTTGGATGGGGTATGAAAGTTAATACACGAAGTGAGACAACACAGAATTATGCAATATCTAAAGCGACCTTTGTTTTCCTACTAAATCCTATACCATTTATTTATTGATCTTGATGACATTGTTTTTAAAAGATTTAAATTAAAAGCACTTTGCAAGTATACTAATTAATTTATATTTACAACAAATGTTTCTTTAAAGCAATCACGTATCACCATATTTGGTCTTTCCATTAAAAAGCATGTGATTTAATAAGTTGAAATGTTCATTGATCTCCTTTATTGTTTAATGAATACCATAATTTATAATAGAGCATGAAATCGTGGTAGGTTTTGATACGAATGTAAAACTATAAACAACGTAGGGTATTTAAATAAAAAATGATATTATGCACGAAAAATTATGCATGTATTTATAACAATGTACGTAGGTACAAGTTAAATACAATATATGTTTTGTTCTGTTTTATGTATATTTATTGCTACTGTACTATTTGCATGTATGAGCCCGTTAAACGCCGTACATTTTAGACCGTCAATTAGCGACGTTAATTACGGTATTCATTAGTATTTGTCATCAATCAGTACACAATAATATTAAATTATCAACTAATTATTTTCACCAATTAGCGCTAATTCGAAAAGAAGCGTGCTCGTTTAATTACATTGAAGTCACGGAAACGGGAAGCACGTGTCCGAGTAATACTTTGCGCACGTCAGTGGCCCGCGACCAGAATATTGGAACACGGGATATATAAACTAGACAACTATACCAAAACATTACAAGCCATATGCTACATGTATCTGAGTATATAATATATTTACACTAGACAGATTTCTTCATACAGTATAATATATATCTGCAATTACATTTGGAATTTGTACACATATCAAAAGGTAAGTTGTTCATAACAGTTGAGTCTACTTCTTCTTTTATCTGTTGGTGCACGCGTGCTGTTATTACCCTTCCAAACTGCATTATGTTCACTGTTGAACAAATATCAATTATAACATATATAAAAGATAAAGTTTTAATGAGTATTCTATTATCAATGCAATGTTTTACTAAAGTAACTCTATTACTTTGCTTCAAGTTACATGCATACATATTTGACGTATTTTACATTATTTGTTTAATGTTTTACAGATGGGTATTGCAAACAAGAAGCAAGATACAGTCCTGGTAACCGTGTGTGGAGAACCCGTCATCATCAGCGGAATCACAAAGTATACAACGTGTGATGACGTCATCAAGATGGCGCTTGGTACAATCTCTTCAACAGCAGATATTCATAAATATTGCGTATTCGAGTCTGCTTATGGTGTAGAGAAAATGCTTGCTGGAAAGACACACATTCTGAAATTGTTGAGATCTAAGGGAGCCGACAAGGATAATTTCTCACTAGTTGTTCGACAATTCGACCGCATCAAATCCAAGATGGCGACCATATCACGCGCCAGAAGGACGCTTCAACGTCTCAAATCATTGGTCATGAAAAATGAAAATGATTGTGCTAACAAACATCACGTTACCATAAACAACAACTTGGATAGAAGTATATTTGTCAAAGAGAAACATGTATATGACAAAAACGTGGACATATCCTTTGAATGCGGAGCCAGTAAACAGGCACATAAGTCGGCAAAATATGAGTTGATGAATCGTTACCTTAATGACGTCATGGACCTTCAGCGTCACAATTTTGCCGATGAAAGTATTGAATCCCCGACACAAACTGGTGACAGTTACAGCTGTACTTCATACGTGTCTGGCAATATGGAACTGCCGCCAAGAACAATGGGTGACGGTATGAGTGATAGCTTTGATAGACACATTTTAAACACTGGGTTTGTTTGTGAACATTCTGAAGATAGTTTATATATTTCATCAAATGACGACTTCAGTGACTGCAGCAGCGTTTGTGAGTTGGAAAGGAACGTTTATGATGAATGTGCAGACAACACAGTCATTAAACTCAATCAGATCAGAAATATTTTTAGCAAAACGGATCTGACAAAATGTGCATCACAGGACGACGCCATAGACAGTTTTATGAACTCCATAATTATAACTGACGATGACGATGAACTCAGTTCTATGGGAAGTGACGTCATGTCCGAATGAAGAGCGTTATACACATATATTTAAGCAGTTATTAAGTCTCTGTTTTAAATGAGACATCTATATAATGTGCTATTTGTTAAATGTTTTGCATTCAAAATAAACAAACGTAACTAAAATAGTAGTATTTGATTTGTATTTGAACACATTCACATTTAATTAAGGGTATATAAGATGAACATAAGTGTAGCGAAACTGTTCTAGTGTAACCATGCATTGTCAAAGAGTGATAGTGTCTTAACGATTTGAACCATGCTACGAACAACATGTACATTATATAATGTCTAGGTGAATGTGCCATTTGTTGTAAAGTTCACATTCGTTATATGCGCCGCTGCGTGACGAGTTACCAGTATTAGAGGTTAATATATTATTAATTAAGTCTCGTCCCAGTACAATATTATTTACAATACAACAATTCATAAACTATAACGGTGCAAGTCTTTTAAGAATTACAAGAGACTATTCAATAAAAATATGCATATGACTGTTAACAATGTTATAATATTGAGCAATTGATTAGACGTGCTTAATATTATCGATGTTAAAATGTTTGACATATAGAGCATTATTCGTTTATATCAATTTATTAACGGCATCGCAATTTGCAGTTTAAATATTTCCGTGATAATGTGCAACGCAATATATCACTGATCTGATTAGAATTTAAACAAGAGGGCCAGGATGGCCCTAGATCGCTCACCTGGTAATCATGGGCAATAAGTCTGTTGTGTCTAGTCTGGCATGTGCATTTTTTTAATTTGTCACACTTTCTTTCTTCTATGAATGAGATTTCATAAAAATGGGGTGGGGCGGAGGGGGTGGGTGGGGGGGATGGGGGTTCGGGTGAGTATATGGATGGATATGAATCGGGCAACTTGTTTAAGCTTTTATTGATATTAGCATTCTAATTGAATTGAATTGGATTGTATAGTCGCACCAACAGCTAAGGCCATATGGCAACTTTGCAGCTTCCACTGGTTGAGGAAGACCCCAGGTGCCCATCCGGGCAATTTTCGTGCACGGGCGGGCACTTGGGTAGAACCACCGACGTTCCGCAAGCCAGCTGGATAGCTTCCTCATATAAATATTCCTAGGCCCCTGAGGGATCGAACCTACAGCGGTGAGGGGCATTAACATTCTAAACAAATCTGGTAAAGATCAGATAAAAAAAATGAAGTAGCTACAGATTTAACAAAGGAAAACATAATATAGCATTTTTCAGTAAATCAATGGCCATAAATCTGTCATCACTAACAAGATATAGCTTTAAACATATTTTATTGCTTTTCTTCTATATACAAGCAAAAGGGTTGGGCCACAAGTTCTTCCAAATTAATAAAGGGCCGTCCCAACAATATTGTAATTAACAGTTAACAAGATGGCAATACAATTAACATAAAATATTCAAATACATTTTTCGATGAACAAAAGAAGAAGAAAAAAGGAGAGGAGTAAGTAGAATAAAGTTCTAGGTATAGACTAAACAAGAAGGAATGAGTGATGATGCTGTGGTTGTAGGATCCTGCCTCGAGCGATTGTCATAATAGTGTATATAATGTCTAGTCGTTACCAAATCGTTTAGTATCTTTAATGTATATTTGAACATGATTAAAAATAGTGCTATTATCTTTATCTGTATAACTATCTTTTCCAAATAAAAGTACACGAACGCTGAGCGGGTGAAATGGACGGGTAGCATGAAAAAGACGAAGTCGTTCATTTAAATAAAACGAACATTGCATAAAATAATGTTCGGCGTCCTCCTTTTCATGCCAACACTTCTCACAGGTTGCGTTTCCTTTGATTTTGTTTATAAACAAATCCTATTTCAGGTTACTGCATTTGTTTCTTATCCGTGCATGAAATACAGACAATTAACGAATTCCAGAAAAATAGAAAATAGGTATTTTGGGCGGATTAAAGTATTGATTTATAATAAGAGTTTTAAAAGCAGAAAGAGAGTCTGCATTTCGTATATGTTCAGGTATTGTATTCCATAACGATATACACGAGGGAATAAACGAATTACATCCCAGTACAATATTATTTACAATACATCAATTCATAAACTATAACGGTGCAAGTCTTTTAAGAATTACAAGAGACTATTCAATAAAAATATACATATGACTGGTAACAAGCTGCGTTCTCATATGAATAGATACGTAATCATTTGAATTTCTTAAGTTGTAAGGGGCAACTCTGTCAACTATGTCAGGGAATAAATTTGAGAAAAAAATCGGGCAAATAACCAGCTTTAACATTATAAGCAATTATTAATTTTTTGTATTTTCTTCTATCTTCTAATGGTTACCACCCAATTTCGGTATATAAATTACGAATAGACGTTGATCGTGTTAATCCAGTGACGATGCGAGCTGCTGCAGCCGTCCCAAATAACAGAAGCATATTCAAGTATTGGTCTCAAAAACGATAAATATATTTGGTTTAAAGCTTTACGATTGATTAAAAACTTTATTTTCCGCATCATTCGTAATATTTTAGAAGCTGACGTAGTAATATTGGTAATATGCTCGTGCCATTTACCGTCATGACTAAACGTTAAACCCACGTGTTTATGGTGTTCAACAAAATTAACTGGCATATTATTAAAAATCAACGAGGGTTGTTGTATATGTCTTCTGAGAGTAAACATAATAGCTTCTGTTTCAGTTGGATTAAAATCAACAAGCCACTGTTTAGGCCAAGCAGATATAATATTAAGATCGTGATTTAAGATTCCCGCAAGATCTGCAATATTAGACGAAGTACTTGCAAGAGATGTATCATCTGCAAAAATACGAGTTATACTAAGAAGATTGTCGTTGATATATATAAGAAACAATAATGGACCCAAGACTGACCCTTGAGGGACACCAGCAGATGTCCCTTTAATGTTCGAGTAACTTGAACCGATAAATACCTTTTGGGTGCGTTCTGTTAAATAACTTTTGATACATTTTAGCATATTGCCAATAATACCATTTTGTCTGAGTTTAAAAAGTAGGCCTTTGATCCATACTCGATCACAACACCGAAAATTATACATGTGAATTGGTTAGCATCAATACCTTGATAAATTTGTGATACATATCTATCAGTTGATAAACAATAGAATGGCCTTTTAAAAAGCCGGACTGCAGCTTATAAATAAGATTATTTGGAATGAAAAAAGTATACAAGTGTTTATAAACAACCCTTTCCATTAATTTACCAATACAACTTAACAACGCTATTGGTTTGTAATTTGAGGCTAAGTTTGAGTTTCCTTTCTTAGAAAGTGACATTATAATGGCAAATTTCCATTTATCTGGAAATTTACATTCAGTGAGTGATTTATTAAACAATGATGCCAAAGGTTTAGAAATAGAGTGTTTTGTATTTTGTAAAATTTTGTGGCTTATTTTGCCCTCACCAACTGCTTTATTTGGATTTAATGTAGAAATTATATCTAAAATTTCAGTTTCGTTAATTTGCATATCTGTAAAAGTATTTTGTGTTTTAAGAGTACATTCTGGAAGTTTGACATTATCTTCATTCTCATGTGTTGAAGAAATAGAATCAAAATAGTTGTTTAAACAATTAGCTTTATCTATATCACTGAAATAATACTCTTCTTCGCCGTTCGAAGATGTGGTTTTTAATGGGGGAATATTTTCAGAGTGTTTATTAGACTTAACTAACTGTATGAGTAATTTCCAGTAAAGTTTTGGATTAGACCGGCTACTTTCTGATATTAAATTTTCCATATTATCAAAATATTGTTCTTTGGCATATTTCTTTAGGTTATTTACTTTATTTCTAAGAAGCTTGTATTTTAACCAGTGTTCTGTTCTTTGTGTTCGTATTGCCTTTGTCTTTTGTCTGTCGCGCTGTTGTGAATATCGTCTTATTTCTGAGTCGTACCATTTATAAATATGATCATTTACTAATTGATAGGGATAAAATGACGGCAACTGTATGAAAAATATGTTTTAATGATTTATATGACCAGTAAAAATATTCATTCATTTGCAGTAATTTTCCCCAGTGGGAATCAAACCTATGGCATTTAGTCTATAGGACAGTATGGCATTATGTCTATAGGACAGTGTTCAACAAGAAAAGGAACCCATGGCCTAGGTCAGTAACAAAAGGAACGTTTATGATGAATGTGCTGACAATACAGCTGTCAAACTCAATGAAATCAGAAAAACAGATCTAACTAAATGTGAATCACAAGACGCCGCCAAAGACAGTTTTATGAACTCCATAATTGTAACTGACGATCACGATGAACTCAGTTCTATGGGAAGTGACATCATGTCAGAATGAAGATCGTTATTCACAGATATCTAAGAAGTTATTACGTCTCTGTTTACTGTGTTCTGTAAAAGCTGCATTTCCTGTTTGACTTTTATACTTATTTTCAAATAAGACATCCATATAATGTGCTATTTGTTAAATGTTTTGCATTCAAAGTAAATAAACGTCACGGTATCTAAAAGAGAAGTATTTGATTTGTAAATGTTTACTCAGATTTTCCACGAGTGTGTGTACTCGTGTCTTTTCATCGTTCCTTTAGTATCTTCTTTTAACTTCTTTAAATCATGCTGTGTGGTGATGTTTTGCTTTGAGTCGTTGTCACGGTACCTAAATTTCCGATTGTCTAATCCTAGTTTCAGAACAGTTTTATTACCTAATGGGTAAGACATAAGTGCATGGAGGATGGCAATCGGAAATTTTGATAACAGGTCTAGTCGCATATTATTTTCTGAAGTGTTTAAATGTAATTCAGTTTTGTTAGACTTTATTCTTACATTGAATATGTTTTAAACCTATATCACTGCTTACGTTAGTTTGTGTCTCATTGTTCTTTGCAGAAGCATTCTTAATTTAACGTTTGCAACAACTGTTCTGTTGCTTGTTATTATGTCTGGAGATGTTGCTGAAAACCCCGGTCCTGATCAAAACAATAGTGAAATACAACACAGTTTATCTGTAGCACACCTCAATATTAGAAGTATACGAAACAAAATCGAATATATAGAACATAATCTTCTTGATTTTGACATACTTTGCTTTACTGAAACACATTTAACAGTTGATGTAAGTAATGAATCTTTGCAGTTAGAGGGATTCTATAATTATCGTTTGCATAAATCTGCGCATTCTGGCGGGCTTTTAACGTATGTCTCTAAATTATTAGTGGCCAAACGCAAACCTGAATTAGAAAACCCCTCAATTGACGCAGTTTGGGTAGAAATTAAGGATGATAAAAATAAAATTTTAAGTTGCAATGTTTATCGCTTGAAATGTTACAATGTTTGCCTGGGATATACTTTATAAAATGCATGTAGATAACTTTAGATTAAGTTTATGATATGTATTTATCTGTAGTGCTGACGTCATATAAGTCAGCCGGCTAATATTAAGAACTAGTGTTCATAGACATGACCAGTACTGTGTTACGGTGTTTATTCTCAACTAGAAATGTAATAATGAGTTTTATAATTAGATATAGAATAGTTTATTCTCAACTAGAAATGTAATAAATATTTTATTTACCTTATATAGAAATGATAAAAATAGTTCTGTGCACTGTTCCGCTAGTCACGTGACTAATATATATCCATATATGTATACATGTTTTGTTGTTACATATGATGTCGTACGTTGTACAATTCAAAATAAAATGTATGTCATTTTCTGATCTATGATTTCTCTTACAAAATGTCGCAATACACTGACACTCATATAATATACACTGACACTCATATAATATATTCTATACTCTCATTTAAGAAATAGCTTCAAATAAAAGTCAAAATATACTCTTTTAGATATTTATTCATATACCAATTGCAAAATTAACGAATAGCACATTATTGATGTCTCATTAAAAACAATGTTCAATCTGGCATGACGTGACTTGAATACTCTTACCAACTACAAATCAAATACTTCCCTTTTAGATACCGTGACGTGTATTTATTTTGAATGCAAAACATTTAACAAATAGCACATTATATGGATGTCTTATTTGAAAATAGGTAGAAACGTCAAACAGGAAATGCAGCTTTTACAGAACACAGTAAACAGAGACGTAATAACTTCTTAGATATCTGTGAATAACGAACGTCATTCTGATATGATGTCACTTCCCATAGAACTGAGTTCATCGTTATCGTCAGTTACAATTATGGAGTTCATAAAACTGTCTATGGCGGCGTCTTGTGATTCACATTTAGTTAGATCTGTTTTTCTGATTTCATTGAGTTTGAAAACTGTATTGTCTGCACATTCATCATAAACGTTCCTTTTCAATTCACAAACGCTACTGCATTCACTGAAGTCGTCACTTGATCAAATATAAAAACTGTCTTCGAAATGTTCACAAACGAAACTAGTATTAAATAAGCTGGTAACCAGAATGTCTGAACTATCAGAACTGTCACTCATGCCGTCACTCATTGTTCTTGGCGGACGTTCCAAATTGTCAGACGGGTATGAAGTACAGTTATAACTGTCACGACATTGTGAACGTGGCGGGGATTCAGTACTATCATCGGCAAAGTTGCTATGCTGAAGGTTCATGACGTGATGAAGGTAGCGATTCATGAACTCATATTTTGCCGACTTATGCGCCTGTTTACTGGGTCCGCTTTTAAAAGATAGGTCCACGTTTTTGTCATACACACGTTTCTCTTTGACAAATATACTACTGTCCAAGTTGTTATTTATAATAGCGATCATTTTCGTTCTTCTTTATCAATTATCTGAGACGCTGTAGCTTCCTTTTGGCGCGTGATATTGTCGCCATCTTTGATTTGATGAGGTCGAATTGTCGAACAACTAGTGAGAAATTATCCTTGTCAGCTCCGTTAAATCTCAACAACTTCAGAATTTGTGTCTTTCCAGCCAGCATTTTCTCCACGCCATAAGCAGACTAGAAAACGCAATACTTGTGAATATCTGCTGTTGTAGAGTTTTCGCTAAATGCCATCTTGATGACGTCATCACATGTGGTGTACTTTGTGATTCCGCAGACGATGACTGGTTCTCCACACACGGTAACCATGACACTCTCTTGCTTCTTGTTTGTAATGCCCATCTGTAAAATATACAATATTTGTTAGCTGTATATACTTGTAAATGTAAACATTCATATCTACTTCAAAATGTCTTTATACGAACCAGGATATGTCAAAGATTGAAATTTGCGTTTAATTGTTACCTATTGTTATGAACAAGGATTTGTCATTATATTACGTCTATCTACAGTCCCTGGTCAATACAAAGACAATGCACGTTGGAAAATGCCAATAATGAATTATGATAGGATTTCTAGAATAGGAATATCATAGATTTATACAGGGTCCGTATATTATATTATTTTATGCTTTCGATAAATTTGTGTTTTTGTCAAAACCCAGTACCAGCTAACTGTTATTGATATACACATTCAGCAATTAGCCGCCATAATTCCCGAGTGCTTTATGCAATAAGGGATATTTCTATTGACTATGTAATCAAGTAATTAACAAGCCGCCAGTTAAAAAGAAGCTATATTTCTCACGTAATATATGAGATAAACACATCAGTAGCACCGAACTGGTTTTGTGTCGAAACGTACAGGTAAGCTCGCCGCGTTATCGTTATCGATCGGACCCGTCTTTTCGGAAAGACCCGCCTTATCGATAGACGCTGAAATCTCGTACTTTCTAGGCGAGAGTCTACGAGATTTCATCATATTTTCTTATCCTCTTATTGACAAATCCTTGTTGACAAATCCTTGTTATGAAAAACAAAACAAAGATATACATATATATATATATATATATATATATATTTGTAACTGAAGTTAGTTTAGTCCACACTTTATTGAAAATGATTTCTTATTGAAATGTTATATTTTATAAATACAGTACTTGGATAATATAGTGCCACATTTTGTTTTGAACATTAAGCGTAATAGTTTGGAATTCGTTAGATGAAAAAAAAGTAGACTCATATGAAAAAATAACTTACCGTTTGATCTTTGTTTGAACTAATTCAGTATGTAACTTCAGATAATGAATCTGTATGATGTATTTAGAATAAGCACCTCGAAACCATGTATTAAATAATCAAGTTAATAAAACATTAAATGTAATGTCATGTTGTAGTTACCCAGCTTATATATACCATGTTACGGTGTTCTGGTCACGAGCCACTGGCGTGTGTAAAGTATTAGTCGGACACGTGTTTCCCGTTTCCGTGACGCCGAGGTAATTAAAGGAGCACGCGACTTTGTTAATTAGTACCAATTGGCGATATTATTAGTTTTAATTGCACTAATTTGGTAAGAATACTTATTTTTATTGTTTATTATAGTGTTCGAGTGAGTGTTGTAAGGAAAGTAAAAAAATGAAAACAACAAAAGACGAGTAATAAATCAGTGTAACTAAGAACAGAATTCAATACAATATACATGGCGAATTCACATTAACATATATACATTTTATTCATTTATAAAAAATTATATTCATCTTTTAAAAAGCAAATTCAGAGAATCCATATCCCCGCCTAAATGCACTTCTGCAGATGTTTGTTTCTACATGGAAGGGCAGTAATGTTTTTACATGGAAGGGCAGTAATGTTTTTACACGGAAGGGCAGTAACTCCAAGGATTTCTATATACCTTATCTGCCCATGCTTCATATACAACATATATTGCTTGGTGTGGCCTACTCGTATTGTTCAAGAGGGGTAGGTGACACACATTGTACAACATTTAGAATGCTTGGTGTGGCCTACTCTTATAGTTCAAGAGGGGTAAGGTGACACACATTGTACAACATGTATTGCTTGTTGTGGCCTACTCTTATAGTTTAAGAGGGGTAGGTGACATACATTGTACAACATTTAGAATTTGAATTAAACAAATAAATTTCCTCTTTTATAGCTTAAGAGGAGTAGGTGGCATCATTTTTTATTTTTTTTTTTTTTTTTTTCAAAATTTAGACATTTCAATATTAAATAAGAAAAAAAGAGTGATAACTAAGTATTTAAAGCGAAATATGTAAATCTTAAGTTAAGTTTTTATCAAGCATCCAATTAGCGTCTGAAGCGCTGTGGTCTAGTAGTAGAGCGTTGGACCCAGGATCGAAAAGTCGTTGGTTCGATCCCCGCCATAACCATATGTGTTGTGTCCCTGAGCAAGACAATTTGTCTGCATTTGCTTCGAACTGGTTCTACCCAGGAAGACATCGAGAGACAGTGATTCAAATAAGTTCATAGTTTCGTTACAATCGATGTAAAATAAATCAGTTTAAACTAAATTACCGTCTCTATTTATTACGCAAGTATCATTTTGACTTTTAAACCGCTGGCGTATAATTAAATAAATATATGAGCTTTAATTTCTTCGTCTTATTTTTCCATATTGTTAAATAAATTATTGGTACAGTATAATGAACGGTTAGTAATATGCAAAGACAATTTGTGTTTTACTTTTCTTATAATTAATATTAATGATTGTACAAATGCAACTAGAAAAACTACGGCAATTCGCAAGTTTAAAAAAAAAAGAAGCAAGATTGCCATGTGTTTATTTAATATCTAAATGACAAGTTTGGTGTAGTTAGCCCTTATTGTTTTTGAGAAGTACTGCATTAATTGGTCCCGCCTTAAATTCCATTAAGCGATGGGAAAGGTTATAGTAGATGGATTTTATAATGGATATTTCGACAATACAACACGTTTAAGTTTAATTCACTTAAAAATGCGATAACCTGTTTAAAATTACTCGTACCTATATAATTTTACAATATGCACACTTTTTAAGCAGAAGTTATAGAGATTATTTAACTGCTGGGATCGATTATATGGAAATCCTTCACGAGTGGTAGACGTGTGGTTCTTTTCACGAACGAGCGCACGCGAGTGAGTGAAAAAACAAAGCACGTCTACCAGTAAGTGAAGGATTACCCAATAATCGATCTCAGCAGTGAAATAATCTATTTATTACATTTTAAATTACGTTTTTCAAACAAATATTTGCTTTATTAAACGTTATCGGCGGACGACGTCGACGTCAGCAACACTTTGTTGACGTCACGACTCAACGCCGCAACGTTAGTTATTATGGTGTTCTAGGTTAGCAACGTTAGTTATTATTGTGCTCTGAGTTAGTTATTAATATTTAGCGATTATGAATATTCTTGCACTGAGAAATCACGATCGAAAGGTTTTATTTCATACCCCAGCCAACCCCGTTTCCGATTATTGGAGAAAGGGTTGGATGGGGTATGAAAGTTAATACACGAAGTGAGACAACACAGAATTATGCAATATCTAGAGGGACCTTTGTTTTCCTACTAAATCCTATACCATTTATTTATTGATCTTGATGACATTGCTTTTTAAAGATTTAAATTGAAAGCACTTTGCAAGTATACTAATTAATATCTATTTACAACAAATGTTTCTTTAAATTTTAGACCGTCAATTACCGGCGTTAATTACGATATGCATTAGTATTTGTCATCAATCAGTACAAAATAATATTAAATTATCAACTAATTATTTTCACCAATTAGCGCTAATTCGAAAAGAAGCGTGCTCGTTTTAATTACATTGAAATCACGGAAACGGGAAGCACGTGTCCGAGTAATACTTTGCACACGTCAGTGGCCCGCGACCAGAATACCGAAACACGGGATATATAAACTAGACAACTATACCAAAACATTACATGCCGTATGCTACATGTATCTGAGTATATAATATATTTACACTAGACATATTTCTTCATCCAGTATAATATATTTCTGCAATTACATTTGGAATTTGTAAACATATCAAAAGGTAAGTTGTTCATAACAGCTGAGTCTACTTCTTCTTTTATCTGTTGGTGCAAGCATGCTGTTATTACCCTTCCAAACTGCATTATGTTCACTGTTGAACAAATATCAATTATAACATATATAAAAGATACAGTTTTAATGAGTATTCTATTATCAATGCAATGTTTTACTAAAGTAACTCTATTACTTTGCTTCAAGTTACATGCATACATATTTGACATAATCCGTGTTATTTAATCGACTTTTTGAAGTAGATATTTATATTTACATGTACACGTTTATAAAGCTAAATTTGTTTAATGTTTTACAGATGGGTATTGCAAACAAGAAGCAAGATACTGTCCTTGTAACCGTGTGTGGAGAACCCGTCATCGTCAGCGGAATCACAAAGTACACAACGTGTGATGACGTCATCAAGATGGCGCTTGGTACAATCTCTTCAACAGCAGATATTCATAAATATTGCGTATTCGAGTCTGCTTATGGTGTAGAGAAAATGCTTGCTGGAAAGACACACATTCTGAAATTGTTGAGATCTAAGGGATCCGACAAGGATAATTTCTCACTAGTTGTTCGACAATTCGACCGCATCAAATCCAAGATGGCGACCATATCACGCGCCAGAAGGACTCTTCAACGTCTCACGTCATTGGTCATGAAAAATGAAAATGATTGTGCTAACAAACATCACGCTACCATAAACAACAACTTGGACAGTAGTATATTTGTCAAAGGGAAACGTGTATATGACAAAAACGTTGACATATCCTTTGAATGCGGAGCCAGTAAACAGGCACATAAGTCGGCAAAATATGAGTTGATGAATCGTTACCTTAATGACGTCATGGACCTCCAGCATAGCAAGTTTGCCGATAAAAGTATTGAATCCCCGCCACAAACAAGCTGTGGTGACAGTTACAGCTGTACTTCATACGAAGATATGGAACTTCCTCCAAGAACAATGGGTGACGGTATGAGTGATAGCTTTGATAGACACATTTTAAACACTGGTTTTATTTGTGAACATTCTGAAGACAGTTTAAATATTTCATCAAGTGACGGCTTCAGTGACTGCAGCAGCGTTTGTGAGTTGGAAAGGAACGTTTATGATGAATGTGCAGACAACACAGTCATTAAACTCAATCAGATCAGAAATATTTTTAGCAAAACGGATCTGACAAAATGTGCATCACAGGACGACGCCATATACAGTTTTATGAACTCCATAATTATAACTGACGATGACGATGAACTCAGTTCTATGGGAAGTGACGTCATGTCAGAATGAAGTTCGTTATTCACAGATATCTAAGAAGTTATTACGTCTCTGTTTACTGTGTTCTGTAAAAGCTGCATTTCCTGTTCGACTTTTATACTTATTTTAAAATAAGACATCTTTATAATGTGCTATTTGTTAAATGTTTTGCAATCGAAATAAATAAACGTCACGGTATCTAAAAGAGAAGTAGTTTATTTGTATTTGGGCCCATTCACAATTAAGTGTATTCAAGATGAACATAATTGTAGCGCTATTGCTTTCATATTGCACACAACTGTGTGTCTGTTACGCAGTCTTAACGTCTTTATATTTAGAGTTCGATACATTGATTTAGACTCGGTCTCTACCGAGATGTGAATTATTACATTAAGTTCTCGGTGTGGAGGCGTCATTTACTGTTGCACATCCGTTTTATGCTCAGTTTCATTCAGAAGCACCCGTATTGCATTAAGAAGCACCCGTATTGCATTAAGAAGCACCCGTATTGCATTAAAAAGCACCCGTATTGCATTAAGAAGCACCCGTATTAGACGTACTTAATAATATCGATATTAAACTGTTTCACATATAGAGCATGCAATGAATGTCTTCGTTTATGTCAATTTCTTAACGGCGATTTGTGCAACAAAATATCATATGTCACTTAATGTCTGATTAGAATTTAAATAATACCACAACAGAGGATCGCATTTCTTACAAGTTTCATGACATACATCATACTGAAGTAAACGCAATCGCACTTAAAGATAGAACTCTGAAAATAGGTCACACTATAAGCTATAATACTTGGATAGAGTATTATATAAACAATATATTGTAAATGAAGAAAAATCACACAATTAACAAGAGATCCAAGAAATCATGAGGACGCTCTACCAGTTACATATTGTGTTAGTCGCCGGACGAAGCGGCAGCGCCCACGAGGAGCACGCCGCAAGCTGAGGCAGTCCACGGGAAGGACAAATGAAAGGAAGTGATATATGCATTCAATCAATAAGATGAAAATAAACCGAGCATCTTTGTAAGTTAAGGGAAGAAAATGTCATTCAAATAACAATCCGGTGTCGTTTACCTTATTTCCCTTTAAGACAAGTACATTTAGTCACTGTCAAAACCATTTAGTGTAAGGCAGTTAATGTGTAACCATTCAGTGCAAAGCAATTATTGTGTAACCATTCAGTGAAATGCAGTTATTGTTTAACCATTCAGTGTAAGATAGTTATTGTGTAACCATTCTGTGTAAGACAGTTCTAGTGTACCATTCAATGTAAAACAAATAGTGTAAACATTCAGTGTAAGACAGTTATAGCGTAACCATTCAGTGTAACCATTCTGTGTAAGACAGTTATAGTGTAACCATTTAGTGTACGACAGTTATAGTGTAACCTTTCAGTGTAAGACTGTTATAGTTTAACCATCCAATGTAAAACAAATAGTGTAAACATTCAGTGTATTACAATTATAGCATAACCATTCAGTGTAACCATTCGGTGTAAGACAGTTATAGTGTAACCATTCAGTGTAAGACAGTTATAGTGTAACCTTGCAGTGTAAAACAGTTATAATAGTCTAAAACAGTTATAATAGTCTAAAACAGTTATAATAGGCTAACCATTCCGTGTAAGACAGTTATAGTGTGACCATTCCGTGTAAGACAGTTATAGTGTTACCATTCAGTGTAAGACAGTTATAGTGTGACTTTTCAGTGCAATACAGTTATAGTTTAACTTTTCAGTGTAAGACAGTTATAGTGTAATCTTTCAGTGTAAGACAGTTACAGTGTAACCATTCAGTGTAAGACAGTTATAGTGTAACCATTCAGTGTAAGATAGTTATAGTGTAACCATTCAGTGTAAGACAGTTACAGTGTAACCTTTCAGTGTAAGACAGTTATAGTGCAACCATTCCGTGTAAGACAGTTATAGTGTGACCATTCAGTGTAAGACAGTTATAGTGTGACCTTTTAGTGCAAGACAGTTATAGTGTAACCTTTCAGTGTAAGACAGTTATATTGTAACCTTTCAGAGTAAGACAGTTATAGTGTGACCATTCAGTGTAAGACAGTTATAGTGTAACATTTCAGTGTAAGACAGTTATAGCGTAACATTTCAGTGTAAGACAGTTATAGCGTAACCATTCGGTGTAAGACAGTTATAGCGTAACCATTCAGTGTAAGACAGTTATAGTGTAACCATTCAGTGTAAGACAGTTATAGTGTAACCATTCTGTGTAAGACAGTTATAGTGTGACCATTCAGTGTAAGACAGTTATAGTGTAACCATTCAGTGTAAGACAGTTATAGTGTAACCATTCTGTGTAAGACAGTTATAGCGTAACCATTCAGTGTAAGACAGTTATAGTGTAACCATTCAGTGTAAGACAGTTATAGTGTAACCATTCTGTGTAAGACAGTTATAGTGTGACCATTCAGTGTAAGACAGTTATAGTGTAACCATTCAGTGTAAGACAGTTATAGTGTAACCATTCTGTGTAAGACAGTTATAGTGTGACCATTCAGTGTAAGACAGTTATAGTGTAACCTTACAGTGTTAGACAGTTATAGTGTAACCTTTCAGTGTTAGACAGTTATAGTGTAACCATTCAGTGTAAAATAGCTATAGTGTAAACATTTATAACCATTCTTTGAAAGGCAGTTATAGTGTAACCATTCAGTGTGAAACAGTTATAATGTAACCATTCCGTGTAAGGCAGTTATAGTGTAACCATTTAATGTAAAAGAAATATAGTGAATCAGATAGTTTAAGACAGTTATAGTGTAACCATTCAATGTAAGACAAATATAGTGAATCATTTAGTGTATAATGTAACATTTTAAAATATTAGTGTAAGATTTCAGTGTAAGACAGTTATAATGTAACCATTCAGTTTAAGGCAGTTAAAGTGCAACTATCAGTGTAAGACATTTATATTGTAACCATTCTGTGTAAGACAGTTAAAGTGCAACCATTAAGTGTAAGTAATAAATAGAGTCTGGTCTCAGCGAGTTGGCTTATTCAAACACCGAGATGGGCGTAGCCCATCGAGGTGTTTAAATAACCAACGAGCTAAGACAGACTCTATCGTTTTTGTAGAATGGTGTACTTAGTAACACTGTGACGTCATAGTGACCGTACTCTAAATTCCAATATCTGGTAGTTGTAGTACGCCCCTTTAGTTATTCTGCATTTATCAAAGGACATGTCACCGACCATTCTACAAGGCTGTCATATAGTGTAACCCTCCAGTGTAAGTACATACTGAAAAGGTGATCTCTTGGAAGCAACAAATACAAACAAGAGAGAAAAGTTGCAGACTCGGTTTTATTGAGTCTGTCCATGAGAAGTATTTATGTAATGCAACACCTCTCACGCCTACTAGCACCGGCTTTAACGCTATTCTACTTTAAAGTAACACAGAACGGGCTTGATGATCCTAAAGGACCAATAAATAACGCTATTGCTTTTAGTCGGGCGACCTTTTACGGCCGCCACACAGCAATAAACAAACGCTAGTGTGAATATCAATAAATACTGAAAAGGTGATCCCTTGAAAGCAACAAACACAAACAAGAGAGAAAAATAGCAGACTCGGTTGTATTACGTCTGTTTATGAGAGATAATTATGAGATGCAACACATCTCACGCCTCCTAGCACCGGCTTAACCGATATTCTACTTTAAAGTAACACAGGATACGCTTGATGATCCCAAGGCTGCTTTAGTGTAAACAATCAGTGTAAAGTAGTTCTATTATAACCATTCAGTGTAATGCTGTCATGATATAATCATTTAGTGTAAGACAGTTATATTGTAACCATACAGTGTAAATTTGTTATATTGTAATGATGCAGTGTAAGACATTTTTATTGTAACCATTCAGTGTAAGACAATTATAGTGTAATCCCATTCAGTGTAATGTTGTTATAGTGTAACCATTCAGTGTACGCTAGTTATAGTGTAACCATTCAGTGTACGCTAGTTATAGTGTAACCATTCAGTGTACGCTAGTTATAGTGTAACCATTCAGTGTACGCTAGTTATAGTGTAACCATCCGGTGTAAGACAGTTATTGCATTACCATTACATGGACACATACATTTTAAATATATGTGTTTACATAACGAAATTATTTAATTGTTTCTGTAGCCGGTCGTCTTTCCTTAATGAATATGAATGTTGCCGTCTTTGTGTCGAACGGTCCTGTTACTTAATTAGTACTTGTCTCCGTTTATTGAAATTCTACATATATACAGAGGAGAGATGTATCTATATGATTTTGTTTTTATTCCCGCTTCTAAAATGACGAAATAAATCGATTTGAATAAAACGCGCATTCTCAGCAATACACAACGTATTGTTGCTCTCATAAATACTGTGAACATACTACATCAATAATATAACAACTACTGAACAATGCTGAAATCGAATTATCTTTATAAATGAATTCATAATTCCACATTTTTATTCCTTGCGAACATCGATTTGGAACGTCGATTCGGCGTATTTAAGCGATTACGGTGTACTTCGTTAATTTTCGGGGGAAAAAAGTACTTGCCTCCGATTTTTTTTATATTTTATATATCTACAGAAGAAAAGATGTATTTACGCGTACATGCTTGTGTTTTTTCCTCTCGCTTCTAAAATGATGAAATAAATCGAATTTGATTAAAACTGCGCATTCGCAGCTATATACAACTTAATCAATACGGTATGGAGGGTGGTGGGGGTGGGATGAGGGGCGGGTTGCAGGGATACTACCGTAATGGTGTCCTTGAGAAAAACTGTGAACATTCTACTCTAATAATTTATTAAATACAGAACAATGTTGAAATCAATATATCTCTTAAAAAGGATTTCACAATTGCATGGTTTTATATCCCGCGTGTAAATTAACTTCGAAAGGCGATTGTTCATATTTTAGCGAACACGGTGTACTTTGTTAATTTTGGGGGAAAAAAAGCACTTTTTTCTGATTGACTTTAAATTTTGTTTTTTAATAGTCGACATGTCAATGAACACTTTCATGAAAAAAAATTCATTCTTGCTGTTAAAACTTAATTTTTTTGCATTTTTTTCGGATTCAGAAAATTAGCACTGCACCATATATTTTCACCATCCTCATTTCCTTTCCCGACGTACCGTTGCAATTCGGTTTGTTAAAACCTATTCTGAGCACTCCGGCATAAACCAAAAGCATGTATAGATCAGAAATTTAATCTGAAATGCATGGATACATACATTTGAAATATATGTATTGAAATAATTGAATTATTTCATTTCTTGTGTACCCGGTCGCGTCTGTAAATGTATATGCGTTATGCCGTCTTTGCGTCCGTGGGTCATGTAAGTTAATTTTGGGGAAAAAAAGTACTTGTCTCCGATTTCATTAAAATGTTGCATATGGACAGAGGAAAGAGTATGATAATGGACCTTTGGAAACGGCCGAGCACGACACATACGCAATATTGCAGTCTCGGTTTGATTGAGATTTATCTATGCGTACCTGCATATGTTTTTATTCTCGCTTCTAAAATGACGAAATAAATCGATTTTGATTTAAAAGTGCATTGTTGGCAATTTAAACCTTAAAACAACCTAAATTCATCCCTTTGAAAAATACCTTTAACTATTAATGGGAATTACACGAAGTGTACACCAATTATGTTCGATCAATGTAGTTTGTGAATATTATTACTTTAACAGCGATCTGTGATTGTGTTTTGTCATAATCACAGTTTATAGATAAGAGGTGTATAAATCTGACCAGTGAACATTTTCCCAATAATGTCAATTTGTTATCGATTTTATCACGTGACCTTGTTTGATAAATATTCCTACGCCATAGGGCTGGCGTTCCTACTGCATATTACGGTTTTCTGGTCACGAGCCACTGGCGTGGTCAAAATATTAGTCGAGCACGTGCTTCCGTTTCCGTAGTAGCGCGGTAATTATGAGAAGCACGCGTCTTTGCTAATTAGTACTAATTGGCGAAATTAACTACGTTCGTTATGACTTAATAGGGGTATTCTGGAAACATATACTTACGTTGTATTGGTTAATAATGTGTGCTAATAAGTACAACTATTTATTGGATAATTTACAATAATATGTGTGTGACCGGCTCAATAAGCCCTTCGTTATGCTATGTTTTCGATGTGGGTCGAAATAAATATATTTACAAAAGACAATTGTATGTTGTTCCTTACGCCACAATATATCAAATAAATCCTTAACATCGGGTCCTTATAAGTAATGGGTTATGTTTATAGTCTCCCTTTGACCATCTTTTTCTAACATACTAATTGTACACGTGCATGCGTTCACCGCTATGCGTCAGTGCATTTTGCCGAGGCTTCAATAGAGTACACGTTGTTATACTTTGTACTGGACGATAAATATTTATATAATATTTGTATCTGGATATTTATATATTCACAGGTATGTCTATTTAATTAGTATTGTTTGTTATAAGATGTGTCACCTTTCCATTAAATATGTGATGTTGTAAACGTTTATATTCGATGTTTAAACAAATGGGACTACAAGGCCATTGTCTGTGTAAAGCATAATCTGTGTTGTTGACATGTGTTGACGTATATTTACATATGTGCTTACCCTGGTATTTGTTATTGTTATTGTTTAATTCATGTAATAGAGTGCATTTTGCCGAGGCTTCAATAGAGTACACGTTGTTATACTTTGTACTGGACGATAAATATTTATGTAATATTTATATCTGGATATTTATATATTCACAGATGGAGTTTGGCGTTGTTTGACGCATCGATCCGTAGAAATAAAGATTATATTGAAAACCATCTCTGTCCTGATATATCGAACCCAGGGTAATATGGAATAGAAAGAGATAGAACCCGAACGGTGACATTGGTGGCCAATGTGGTATCGGGCATTTCGAGTTGGACCTCATATAGTGATTTGAAAGGATGGATCATGTGTCTTTGCCTTATGTGTGATATGGAAGTTTTGGAATGATGACGTCACGGGAGTTATGGCCGATCGGTGTTTACAAACAACATTTAGACGGAGATGACAACTGTGCACACAGAAACAAGAACCGTACGGACACGTGGATAGAGGAAACAGACAGGACTTTACGAAGTTTCGCGGACTTCAGAAGTTGAGAGAACTAGATCATTTTTATGATCAGTGACTTGGATCATTTATATGATCGTGTGTATTGTATTTAAGTGACAGTGACAAGGATGTGTTTATAAATTTTAAGTGACAGTGACATGGATGTGTTTATTATTTATGTGTTATTATGTTGGATTATTAGGATTATCGGGGTAAGACCTTCATTTGTTATCTTGTAGTCTCCAAAGTATATGTAATAATTGTTTTTGTATGTTTTTGCATATATTGTCTTAAATAAGTAGTACACAGTATAAGTGACGATCTACGTACGATCGGGTTATTTGGTACACAGCGTGTCGTGCAAAATTATCGAGGAATAGCTATCTATACGACGTACATTCTGTCAGTTATGTTGTGTGTACTTATATTATAGTAGTAGTTATACACAGTTGATATAGTGACATATTGTAAGAGGTAAACCATTGTCGTTAAAGTGATAGAATACATGTTCTTCCCTGCGCGGTAGCTCACGCTCATTATTGCATGCTACTAATACTTATTAACTGACAACTCCTTTTATGGTCCATATTGGGGTAAACAAATAGCCAATTTCCTAATCTTACTGGTAAAGCCGATAAGAGTTAAAATTTGACCATACAAATTGTAAAAGCTGCGTAGCGCTACAAATAAACCAACAATCTAGGGTTCATTCTTGGTAATATCTTGGTAGTTTTGACCAATGAAACAACGTATCGCTACCAAGATATTACCAAGAATTAGCCAATCAGATCACGTTTTGCTACCAAGATTGATTCTATTCCGGTATGACTAGATACCGAAAAGAACGTTCTTTTCGCGAAAAGAAAAGAAATGTCCGAAAAGACAGTGCAAAATCATTATTATTGATTTAAATCAAATATTTTTTATATCATTAGTTAAATTTAAGTAAAAGAATAGTAATAAGAATAAAAAAACTGGATAATTTGTTTTTTAAAAAAGTTATACTCCATGTTAAAATGTTGTGGATTCTGCATTAGCGAAAAGAACTTTCAATGTTCCAAAAAGAAAGTGCAAAATCACTTTTATTGATTTAAATCAAATATTTTTTATATCATTACTTAAATTCAATTAAAAGAATAGTAATAAGAATAAAAAAACTGGACAATTGTTTTTTTTTTAAAAGTTATACTTCATGTTAATATTTTGTGGATTCTGCATTAGCGAAAAGAATTTTCAGTGTTCCGAAAATACACTATAAAATCATTATTATTGATTTAAATCAAATATGTTTGATATCTTTAGTTAAATTTAAGCAAAAGAATAGAAATAAGAATGCAAAAAATGGATTTTTGTTTTTAATTTGAAAGTTATACTCCATGTTAATACATGTCCATGGATTCTGCATTATCGAAAAGAAATTTCAATGTTCCGAAAAGACACTATAAAATCTTATTACATTACTTATTTAAATCAAATATTGTTTATACATTTAGTTAAATTTAAGTAGAAGAATAGTAATAAGAATAAAAAATAATTGATTGTTTTTTAATATGAACGTTATACTCCATGTTTTAGTGGATTATGCATTAGCGAAAAGAAATTTCAATGTTCCGAAAAGACACTATAAAATGGCGCTATAAAATCGTTATTATTGATTTAAACCACTATTTGTTTACATCATTAGTTACATTTCAGCAAATGAGTAGTAATTAATCAACAACAATAAATAAATAAAATGATTGTTTAAATTTTAATTTAGTATAAATCTGACCTCGAGTTGTCCGAAAAGACAACCAAATGTCCCATAAATACATAATATTAATTATGGTTCATTCTTTATTATTGATTAAAATCAATTTCTTTTTTGTTCGTTCTTATTAAGCAGTACATAAGAAGGACAGAAAATATGAAATTCAATTGATCTAGTTCAGTAACAATGGAGGTGTAAGTGTGTTTTCAATTGCAGGATGCATCAATGTCATTTCCTCCGACATTAAGGAAAACATACCTGAAAATATATGTAGAATAGTATAAATGTATCATTGTAATAATTCAGGTTTTTGAATAACATTATAATTTTAATTTTCTTAAATAAATTCTTAAATAAATAGATCATTTAGATAAGCAACATGTAAGATACAAAGCATATACATATACGACATTATTGTGACACGTGCTGTGATGTCAACGTGCTAAACGCGAGTAATGTAATACGCAGGTTCTCAAATCGGAAGACTTTCCCCGACTTATATCTTGGTCACGTATCTGCATTTAAAAAATCAATAAGTGACATGATTTAATACATACGGCATTATAATGGCACGTGCTGTGATGTCAACGTGCTAAACACGAGTAATGTAATACGCAGGTTCTCAGATCGGAAGATTTTCTCTGTTGCAAACCACCTTAAAGGTAAAATTAGAGTCTCTTATAAGTACTTACCGTGGACAAGATGAAAGTAGTCTATCAAACATAGGTTGAATCTTTGTTGTCGTCGACATGCCGGATACTCCAAAGAATTTGTAAATTGGTCTTTTCGGACAACTCGAAGTTACATGTATACTTAAATTGAAAATAATTTAAACATAATCATTTTATTTCGACTTTCGTATTTACTAATTAATATTCTTTTGCTTCAATGTAAAGAATAATGTAAAAAAAAAAAAGAGATATTTAAATCAATAATAAAGATATTATTGTGTCTTTTCGCAACATTTGTATGTCTTTTCGGAGACGAGAAATCCAAAATATACTAAAATGGAGTTCTTTCTTAAAAAAAAAAAATAATAATAATTTTTTATTATTACTACAGTATTCTTTTACTTAAATGTAAAGAATAATGTAAATAAAGGAAAGAGATTTAAGTCAATAATAAAGATATTATTGTGTCTTTTCGCAACATTTGAATGTCTTTTCGGAGACGAGAAATCCAAAATATACTAAAATGGAGCAGAGTCATGGATATATATGTACACGTATGTAGATCTATGATGGAGTATAGCTTTCTTAAAAAAAATAAAAAATTAAAAAAAAAAATTTTTTTTATTATTACTATTCTTTTACTTCAATGTAAAGAATGATTTAAAAAAACAAACAATTTAGATCAATAATAAAGATTTGATACTGTCTTTTCGGATATTTCTGTTCTTTTCGCGAAAAGAACGTTCTTTTCGGTATCTAGTCATACCCGTTCTATTCTATTCTGTTCCAGTTCGTTTAATTTTCTCGATAGCCGCCATTGTTCGTCATTGTTTACCTTTTTCTTTTTATTGTTTTATTGAAGTTTCGACTTTTGTGCTAGGAGTATTGAGTCTCTATAGGTAAGTTAGATTTATTATTATCTATGTAGACCTGAATATGTAGAAATATTGAGCATTTAGTATTAAATTCTTGCACTTCTAACTCGGAATATTTTTTCCCGCCGATAATTATCATAAAAAAACTGATTTATTTTTCGAAAAAAGCTTTTTCCGCCTTAAGATCTCTTTTAGGATTGTACTGTGGCGTAGCTAGACCATTGTTTATGTAACGTTCATTGGTTACTTTAGCGGCAAAGGGCTAGGATGGGTCTGGAAGCCCCCATTCCAACATAATTATCGAGCATTTTTACTAGAAAAACATTTCCGACCGAAAAAAACTTTCCATCCTAAGATCGCTTTTAGAGCTAACTTTTAGATACAAACATTTGTCAACATCATTTTACTGGTGGCAAGCCACGAAATGCCAAGGGTGATAAGGGGTGGGAACCCCCTCCTTTTGTTTTTGGTCGAGGGTTCTCCTTTTGTTTTTATTTACTTTCCTTCACACTTTCAAACTCTTATTTTCGAGGGAAGAAGTTTTACAAGCTTTTTTATTCACGGATTAACACAGAAGTTCATTGCACGATTGAGATCTTCCACATTGACAGTGGTATGGTTCTTACGCACGAGACCTACCACTTTTCATCCTAAAAAAGGGGGCTGGCGTGGCGCAGTCGGTAACTGGAGGCCCCGGGTTCAATCCTCCGGGGCGGCACGATTTACCCAAATATACCCAAATACACCGGATTTACCCAAATACAGTTTATGATTGCACAAATACACCCTATTTAATTATTTTTTTCGGCAAATACTTCATTATTATAGTTAAGTATGGTATAAACTAATATAATCTGTGAAAAAAAAAAATTATTAGCCGCAGATATGAACTTTGCAGCCATTTTTAAAATTCATTGTTATCAAATCGTATCAAATCGTATACGATTTACCCAAATACAGTTTATGATTGCACAAATACACCTTATTTAATTGTTTTTTTCGCCAAATACTTTATTTTTATAGTTAAGTATGTTATAAACTAATATAATATGTGAAAAAAATAAATTTATTAGCCGCAGATATGAACTTTGCAGCCATTTTTAAAATTCATTGTTATCAAATCGTATACGATTTACCCAAATACAGTCTATGTTTGCACAAATACACCCTATTTAATTGTTTTTTTCGGCAATACTTCAATTTTATAGTTAAGTATGGTATAAACTAATATAATATGTGAAAAAAATATATATATTAGCCGCAGATATGAACTTTGCAGCCATTTTTAAAATTCATTGTTATCAAATCGTATACGATTTACCCAAATACAGTTTATGTTTACCCAAATCCAGTTTATGTTTGCACAAATACACCCTATTTAATTATTTTTTTCGGCAAATACTTCATTATTATAGTTAAGTATGTTATAAACTAATATAATCTGTGAAAAAAATAAATTTATTAGCCGCAGATATGAACTTTGCAGCCAATATAGTGTAAAATATAATTCGCCCTGTCACGTTAGCCTATCGATGTAGCATCTATAGTTTCCAGCTGGTACCACGTGGAGGTGTGACTCGGACTTTTTGAGTTTTAATAAAATATATTAAAAACCAAACATTAAACCAGCCTTTTTGTTAATTTTTTTATTATTATTAAACAGATCATAATTACTTTTAAATATCAATTAAAAATCAAAACTGATTGTTTTTGTTTTTACAATCTTTTTACAATCTTTTTACAATCTTTTAGATCATTATACTGCAGACAAATATTATGTAATTACATTATATATATAATTATAGCACATTTGGACAATAGCATTATACCTATAGCACTCAGCTACCACAATGGCCCAACGACTCTGGTCACTTGAGGTAACCAGCCCGTTTAGGAGGAACTGTAGGATATAAGCCAATATCCAAACAACGCATTAATTACAGATACATGTTAGAAACATTATATGTGATAAACATTTAATTACATATAAGAAACAGTATATGTGGTACACATGTTTAAACAATAGTGGATACTAGCACATCTTTTATTGGTGTTGTTTATTCATCTTTTATGGTGCTTTGGTGCACTTCTTTTATGTGGAATATTAACACATCTTTTATGGTGCTTTTTTATATCAAAATATGTAAATTCTTTTACAATGCACAAGACGAACATTTTAACAAAAACCATGCTTCCTGGCAGTTACCCAGTGCCCACGGAGCAAAGCCCTGGTTGCCTGTGATTTACACCGGTCACCAGCCTTATACCGAGCGACAGGAAGGATGGAAAATGCTAATAATACAAATATAAATGATAACAGTATACACATTACAAAACATTGATATTATTTACGATAATTTTAACAAAAAACATGCTTCCTGGCAGTTACCCAGTGCCCATGGAGCAAAGCCCTGGTTGCCTGTGATTTACACCGGTCACCAGCCTTATACCGAGTGTACATATTTCGATTTTTCAGAGTTTTTGTTTTCACTGAGACGAGTATTTAGAAATTTCATGAAAATGCTGTTCTTTTCCTGTGGTGATTTTTCATGCCAAATAGTTTCATCTATTTAAAGGATGTAGAAGGTCCGAAAAGTTTATAATTACCACTACCATACAATGAGCTATTTGAATTTTTGATACCGTGGTAAGTTTCTCGACCAGTTCTGGGAGTTTGTGTTGTTTCCAATCGGTCACTTGTTTTATCCTATTATTTATTGATTCTGAGTTGTTATTCGTCCAAAGTTTCGAAATTACATTGTTCTGGAGTGGCAAATAAACATGAGTTTTTATTTTTTTTTGAAAGATATCGATCGTAGTAAATCTTAAAATTTGGATATTTATCAAAATAAACTAACAATTCATCCTCGCGTTTTGCATATTCAAGATCATTTTCACTGAAAACTAACCCTTCATCTCCAAAAAGTGCTTGTAAAATTTGTTCTCTATCCTTTTGCGCACATCCATGTTTTTGTAACGTATGACGGACGTTGTCTTTAATGTGTTTGGTACACAACAAAAAACTTGAATCTGGGAAATTCGCATGTAATGCATTGGTCATGGCCTTCTCGTCGTCAGTACCAATGACGAATTTCCCAGGCCCAAGTTTACTGCTAACATGTGAAAAAATGTTATGGTATGTGGATTGCTCACCATCCCAATGGAGGCGGAGCGGGCCTAAAAAAACTGGATATTGATTGGTTTTTCTACTTATTACACTTCGGCTCTTATAAGAAAATGTAGTGACGAAAGCTTTGCCTAAATTGAACGTTCTATCTATCCCCAAAACACTACCATTTTCCCCAGAACAGTTTTTTTTCATATCTGCCAGTTGCTCATCGCTGTATAAAATAATGACGGGTTGTTTTGATTTCGTCAGTACAATTTCTTGAATAAAAGGGTTTTCATGTAATTGAGCAACGACGGCTAATAAATCATCAGCAACATTGCTTCGAGGCACCGATTGAACTTTTTTTTTTTTTTTGATTCCCTATAAATTTTGTCTTGTAATTGTCTGCTTGACCTAGGGGCCGAAATACTATCATTTAGTGCCAATTCACTACAAATTTCAGTTGCTTTTTTATTTCCCTGGCCGGATGAAACAAAAGCTGCTTCTAAAACAGCAGGGTCTGTTCTAGTATAGCAATCTCCCGATTTAGAATTCCCATGCGGAAGCTTTTGTTTTGAGCTTTTTTCGCCGCAATATTCAATAAGACTTCTCGTTTTCAAATGGGAGAGTCGGTCCGGTGTCTCGACAACAGTTGTAATTCGTTTTTTATAGCCATCGTCGCCTTTCAATTTCGTATAATACCTATGCATGGTTAAAATATTATCGGGTCTGGGAATTATAGGAGTATAGGTCAGCTTTTTGTTTACGACTTTCTTAATACAAATATCTTCATTTCTCTTAAAAACTCCCCGGAGTTTATTCAAATCAGAAACAAGAAATGACTGATTGACCGTGGTGCCTGAGCTTGAATCCCAGACCCCACAATCATCAGACAAATCGCGTCTACTTTGTAGACTTTGCCTGCTACTGTCTACGACAATGTAGACGTCATTTTTTACACCCTTCGGCACACTGGATGCAGGGTTATTTGTATCCACTAGGGCTTCCATCACTTCCTCATTTGAAAGAAATTTTCCCATGCAGTACCAGAAAATGTTCACATTTGTAGTGTTCGAACACTCACCGATTGGTGTAAACACCGTGTTCAGTGTTTTGAAGGCCATGTCAATTTTTCCATTGGCAAATGGATAAATTAAACGTACAGGCCTTCGAATCACATCACTCACAGACAATATTGTCCATACACTAGAATATGCGCCAATTTTGGCAGCATCTAAGCATGCCCGTTCGTAGCTTGGTGACAAACACTGTATCCGGCGCCGAAGTGGGTGAGACATGTAATATTCTACATTGTTTATAAGGTTTATGCATGCGTGGTAACGTAACATAACTGACATGCTCTCGTTGCCACACAGTTGAATTGACACTGCATTAAATAGGCAGTCCCCATTCCCTGTTGTTCGAAGGGGGTTTCCCATGACGTCGTCAACGTATTGGTCCATTACTTCGGCAGCCACACTATCTACACCCGGAAGCTGAGATGGAGATGCAGGTGATGGCGGAGCAAACGATACGCTGAAGAGGGATTCTCGTTGTACTGCGGCTTTCAGAGTACCAAATATGGTGGAACTGGCAGCCTGAGAATTGAATTATTTAACTGATAAACACAAAGGGCGGTCATATACATTAATAAACTTATTACTGGTAACCTAATACATATAACTAATATAAGCTACACCATACATACATACATCTTTATTTTACACCTACATATACATAACACTTTCATTTTGCAGCTGGATACAAACTATGAATTTTTTTTTTCATTAAATACGAACAAATTATCCTATTAAATTTCTATTTCTTAATATTGTGGGGAAATATTTAACTTTTAACATGATATGCACGAGACAGTGTGTTATTGTACGTGCTAAATGGTTTAAAATATAGTGTCAATCGTGAGGGCATTGCATATTAGACATCGTTTGACATGTACACCAAGGCGTGAAAATTACACACTCTTAACATTAGCTGCATATTATAGATTTTAGTCTTGTTTTCTAATCCCCTTAATAAATGGATTACTTATAAATCTATAACAATTAAATGTGTTATACTTAACGTATAATATAAGTGAAATTATTTAAAATAAGAATGTATACATATAAAATAACTACTTTACTCTTGTATCTAACTTGGACTATAACATCCCTTATTAGTAAATATACGGACTGTGATTGTTGCCATTGGGTTTTCAGTGATCGTCAATTAACATACTCTACTTATTCGTATATAGCACGGAACTAAAATAAATCAGCCAATACCCGTGTATAATAATAAGTTTTTTTAACTCTAATTATGTATTTAAAATAAGAAAATTATATCATTTACACACATATACATTCTTACCTTCTGCAATCTGTGCACCCCCATTAAGTAATCAAATTCCTTTCCATCCATTGTACGGCACGAAACACATATATAATCCAATGAAATATCACTCCAAATTGCTAGTTCATCAACACCAATGCTTTGACACGTGCTGTGATACCAACTTTTGCACATTGAACAATGAACACAATCGGAAACGCAATTACACTTGCAGTCACCGCATGGAAACCTAGCCGCACGTTGCTTAGACAAATTAGCCATAGTAGAATATTAACTATTTCAGACAATATCACAAGTTAACGATATAATTTGTACCTCAAAAAAGAGATAACATATATGCAAAAACGCTTAGTATATATACAATTCATTAAGTTCTCAATTTACTCAAAGTACTCAAAAAACTAAATGTCAACATTCCGCTTTACTTTGAAGTCAATAAGTTTAATTGACTTAAATAATTAGTATCAAAACTGTTGATAATCACTTAAATAATTAGTATCAAAACTGTTGAAAACTAATTAACACAGATTACGCGCAAGCAATTAACGGATTAAATTTATCGATTAGGCGTAACTGTTAAAGGAATACTTTGCGCAATTATATAATCAGTGCACAAAGGTAAATAAGTATGAATCAAGTTTGTTGTTTTGTTTGGTTACAATACAATTATTTACAATAGATAATTCAGAATCTCAAA
>JAWPHD010013240.1:0-69765 GCA_037043455.1 Cyrtodaria siliqua
ACCACTAGGGTCATCTTGCGACAAATATAGATATAAAAATCGAATAGGAAAAGCAGCATTCAAGGACGACAGTCAACCACAAACACACACAGAAACAAAAAACAAATTTAAAGATGAACAAAAGGCCAAGTAAGACATCACAAACACAAAAGGGTTGACAATAGGGCTACCGCCTTGGAACGGTCAGTGGCCAAAAAGGCCGCTGGGGGTTTGCGCAGCTAGACTTGGTACTGATCATTCCCTGCAAAGTTTCACTGAAATCCAGCCAGTGGTTCAGGAAATATTTTCTGGATAAGATTTTTTTTGTATATTAGACCAGAACACAGCGATGATAGGCGCAATTAGGCTTTGTACTCATCATCCTAGCCAAAATTCGTTGAAATTCTTCCAGGAGTTCAGAAGCGACTAATCTCGATAAAGTTTTTGTATCAAAACATTTAAAGGGCTATATCATTCAACCGGAACACGGCGATGACATGCACAACTAGGCCTGGTACTGATCATCCCTGCAAAGTTTCAATGAAATCCGGACAGGGATTCAGGAGAACTTAGTCCGGACAAAATGTGTGTATTAAAACCTTTAAAGGGTAATAACTCGGCCAAACATCTTTCAACCGAAATACGGCGGTGATATGCATAACTAGGCTTAGTTATGATTATCCATGCAAAGTTTCGTTGAAATTCAGCCAAGGGTTCCAGAGAAATAGTCCAGATAAAGTTTGTGTAGTAAAACTTTCAAGGGCCATAACTCAGCCAAAAATCATTCAATCGGAACATAGAGTGTTCATAAGGTGCTAGAGTGTTCACAAGGCAGAAAATGGCATTTTTCAGAAAAACAAGGGCCATAACTCTGCTATTACTAATCCCATTTGGCTGGTGTTTTCGAACTCGTCCGAGCTGTCCCTGATATTAACAATATGTGTAAGTTTGGTAAAGGTTGCGGTATCTTAAATATAGCATGTACTTGGCCACACGTCCCTTTCCAGGAGTGACCTGAGCCAGAAGTGAAGGTCATAAAAATTAAAACATGCCAGATAAATGTTTCAAAAAACATTTCTAGAGTTGTTAAGTAATTAATAAATATTGTTTAATAACCAGTGTTTTTGAGATACGGGAAATATCTCCCGAGGTAGAGAAATGGCCCCGATATAAGAACTCGTGCTCCATATAGAGTGCGGAGAACGAGTTCTTATATCGGGGCCATTTCTCTACCGAGGGAGATATTTTCAGTATCTCAAAAACACTGGTTATTAACTATATATTACATAATTTAAAATGATATTTTATTTAAGAAATAGAACATCATTTACGGTGAATTATCGTGTAATATAACACGGTTTGGAGTTCAATTGTAAATAATAATTTCACGAGCCCGAATAGCGAGTGAAATTATTGTTTACAATTGAACGACACACTGTGATATATTACAAGATAATTCACCATAAACGATGTTCTATTTCTATTCTAATACCCCTAAAATGTGAAAATAACGCACACATATGAAATCTTTCGCATTGCTTTGCTTACTCTCCAAACGTTGCAAACGTTACAGTGATATCTTTCGCACTGCCTTGCTTATTCTCCTAACGTTGCAAACGTTACAGTGATATATCATTGAATATAACGAGATATTTTAAACTAGGCTTTGTAGTGCGGGTGTATAAGAATAATATTTCTAATGATTCACGCCTTTTTACACCAGATTGCACGAGAACGCCAAGACGACGTTACGTCATACAAACAAAACAAGTGGACCTTCGTTAATTTCCGTAATCGTTATTTCTATTCGTAAAACAATCGGAACGTCATTTGGCTTCCCGCCACTGACGGAAAAGGCCGAGCAATGTTCCGTACTGATATTTCCCAATAGAGCAAACGAGTAGATATCTATTCCCAGTATTTCCTATACAAATCACAGACAAATATGTAATATATAACAGCTTAGACAGCTTGTACGAAAATTCTAAAAAATTCTAGGAGCGTTACTGAACACCATCTGGCTAAACAACTATGTTTCACTTGGGCCTCAGAGGAACAAAGGAAAACTATGAATTAAGGTAATTATTGTATTTCCTACAGTGCAATAACATGTATCATACCGACACAGCTTTTTTTACTGAACAATACAGATCCCGTTTTTCCATGTCATTTTTTTTAAGAAAATGGTACATTTAACATGCCAAAGACGTTGGACCCCACTTTATTATTTTTTCTTCATGGCGTTAAATAAAGACACATAATTAATGGTGTTTGACAAAATAAAGACTTACACATCGAAGTAAAACATAATGTGTTGCATACTATGCTTACAAAAGTATGCCTGCGTACAGGGATGGTGGTGCCTGTGGAGCATGTTATTTGTAGATATGAAGAAGGTGTAAAACATCTAGTTCGTTGGATTGCATTCACGAGTGCTAACCTATTTATTGAGCGCGGGTTTTTACTTCCGGTCAAAGTCACCTGCTCAAACGTTGACAGCTCATCTGCGCTGGAACCAATACCATGTGTTCGTAATTATCAATATTGCGTGGATACAGTTGAGAAATGGTGTTCAGACAACATGTGGTTAAAGGGAGTTCATCAGGCTGTGGGGCCTAATTTGTTTAAAAACATAAAAAAAAGTATGAAATGACCAATTTCAAACGTGAACTACTTCATAGATGTAGATGGAACATTAACAGTTTCCCATAATACAGCGCAATAATTAAAAATTATAATTTACAACAAGTCTTCAAAGTCCATAGAGAAATTTTCAAGTTATAAATAGCTGTCACGCAGAGCAAATCGGCGATATCTACACATGACGCTTGCTTTGCAATACATTGGGATTTATTTTACCGCCGAGTTTAAAATAGATCCTTGGCGCGTCGCCATAGTCAGGAAATACCTTATACGGGTCGTTTATTTTATATGTTCTGCGTAATTTCTTTTGGTGATTTAAGGCTCATTTAGTTTATTTTTATCAATTAAATACATAAATTATGTATTTGAACGCTAAAAATAATACCAATGTAATGCCTTTAATGATGAGCTTACTTATATATATTTACTTGTTTATGTACCCGTTGACGGGCATTTGTTGATTTACATATATAGTTTATATTACTACCATATCATCCCTTATTTTCTAATAGTTTTATCTTTATATATTTACATTAATTTTTAATTACTACTTAATTTCTTCATCTTTCGTCGGTTTTTGCCCACAATATGACCTATTTATGTGTCGACGTGCCGTAAAACACCATTCATTCATTCATTACATTAAGTAAATATTATAATAAAACTGATCCAACTCTCCAAATGTACATTAACAGTACAGCTTAGTATTATTACATTATTACACGGATCAGACACTCCTGTTGTGTTTTGGCCTTCTACGCACGAAGTTGTTATTGTTCTTGTTTTTTATTTTGGATTGCGTCTACGGAGGCTTACCCATATAATGTGCCAGGTTCTGTGTAATGAATAACAGTTCTGATTCATGTCCTGCCCAGGCAAGCCGTTACTTTTAAAAGGAAACCTTATTAATTACTAAAGGACACATGGGTGCTTGTAACATGTTTGTTTTGTATGTAATGTCTGCTAGGTTAACCTTTGTGTATTGTCAATGTTGTCGGTCATGCTTAAGAGCCAGCTCAAAAGAGTGTTTGTAAACCGAAATGAAAAATACACATTTGCACATTCAAGCAAAGTTTTACGCAAGCGTAAAATAGCTGCCGAGAGAAAATAGCATATATCTGGGTAGGGACTGGACACGAAGTTTAACATAATAACATATCAAGTCACGGGTGTTAAAACCATATTGAAAAAAATAATGTTGACGTAAACACGCCACGACCGTTTTTTTTCCTTACCAGACACATTCTTCCCGAGTTTTACCATCAGTTGTTCCTTCCAAACATTTTGAATCAAGGTAGGAGACCTCGCTTCTCTCTGTTCAAATACCGTGATTTGCCTTACATACTGATTACAATTCAACTTTGGACCACGACGTGCTAGAAGTACACATCAGCACAGAAATACAGGTGTTCACATGTAAGGGATGTACGTTAGCGTGTGCATTACAACATTACAACGTCCCACTGCTACCATGTGTAATTATAAGATTGTGTTATCAAAGTGAAAAACTCAAAGAAACTGTTCATTGCGACCTTACCATTACATGTGCAATTATGAAAACCATATAGGCAGCGAATAAACCCATCGACTAATGTATAACACGGCGGTATTTACGAGAATATCGCATTATAAATGGGTATTATTCCATAAAAAGGTATTATTCCATTAAAATACAGATTTGCACTTATTCATTCCAATACTTGCGTTTCATTCTGTTTCATTATGCTCCGTAAAAAATCCCGGACGTGAAGATCCCGGAAATATTGCCGCATTCTACACTTTAGTAGACTGCTCTACGAAAACGTCATTTGAGACAATACAACGGCAAGCTTTGAACATTGAAAATATGTGTTTATACCATTCAAGTTTTTTAGACGGGTTCCGTAGGAATTGAAGTTGTAATACATGATTATAGTATTGATTCACAGTCTGTTAACCATAGACATATTATAAAGCTATATAAGAGTCAGCTGCCTTCGGCAGCTGAATAACGTATCTACGCTGCGCATCAATCCAGTAGACACAATTGCCGATGTTACTATCATTGAAATCGAGGCCTATGATAATAGTGATCAAACTTTTTCCAAAATGGCAACAACATATAAATTGGTTTACTTCGATGCACGCGGCAGGGCAGAAATTGTTCGAATGCTGTTTGCAGTTAAAGGTGTAGAGTTTGAAGACAAAAGAATAGGTGAGACCGACTGGCCCAAGGAGAAAGCAAGTAAGTGTTCTTTTTATGTAAACAAATTAACATGTTTAATATTGTCATTTGGGTTAAGACATATAGATTAAAAGGAGCCATTGACAATTATTTTAACATCATGACAATCATGTCGGGTTATGTGTATGTAAATATATGTCTTATAATTAATTTGATTATGCACTCAAAAAGCAAATTAAATCAATTAAAGAAAATTTATTTCACACAGACTACCTGAATGTAATGTATAGTTCACAAGACATTGTAATAAGTTTAATCATGGAGTAATTTAATTAACCAAGGTTGTAGCTACCATATGGATATATTATGTTGCTTATTTTCATAAATCTCCTAACAAATATATGTGCGACTTTTCTGCTAACTTAATTGCATATTACATAATTGTCCTCAATAATCATGTTGTCTAAATATATGTATACATTGTACATGAAATGTATCAGATATAATGTCATTATATATAAACAAAAAAACAATTGAACAAGAAATTGAGTTTCACCTTCAATGCATTGCTGCTGGCAGAATTTACAAATTAGGAGTCTTGCCAACATATCTACCTATTGGGTGGTTATATACAAAAGCCCGCCCATGATTTGACACCCTTGACATTTTAAGTTCATTTGAACATATTATTCGCACACGAAACAGTTTTTAAAAGTCACATATATCCATGGTTTGGGTGCCTTTGTAATGTATTGAGATCATATTTGATATATATGACAGCGTCTTTGATTTAGCAAGTTCAAAACTGGAAACAGTTTTATGCAGAAATGATACTGTCAACCTTAACTTGTCCAATACCTTTTTTTTCACACCATTTTAGTGTGACATTTCTTATGGTATATTCACACTTCTTTGTCAATTTGTTTGTTTGGGTTAGTATATTACAGTAGAGAAGCATATTAAGTGCATGGCAAGAGTAGGGGTAAATGTATGTAAATATGTCATCGCCTGACATCTATGTTGCCGATGACAGTGAGGTTTGGTGCACATAGAACCTGGTTAAAACCTCAGCGGCCCCGTTCAAATGCGGTTAGCCTATTGTCAGTCCTTTTGTGTTTGTGATGTCACTTACTGTGATTTTTATCCTTTTATCCTTGTAATCCTCGCCAATAGCCTAGTGCATATCCCTTGTGCATTTCATTTCAGTAATCTGTGACGGAGTTATGGCCTTTGACATTTTAACATTACGTTTTTTGTCGCCGCTACTCTTCCTAAACCCAATGTTGGATTGAAATTAATATGTTCCTACCACAATCAGGTCAATATGAATGACTTTGACCTACTTTTTGGACTAAGTTAATTAACACTGAAGTTGTATTTTATGTGGTTGACGCGCTACAGCGGTGCATCCGTGTCCCATGAACATATTTTCTAGTTTTACTATTGCTTTGGCTTTTTTTGTTACATTAAAACACTATATGTACTATACAATGTTATCCAAACGTGACGTAGAGTTATCGTTCTTGCCTTCCTCCACACTACAGTCAATCGAATATGTCAACTGTAACAACGTTCAAATGCTGAACAACTTCCAAACATATCTTAACAATGTTGCACCCTATCCACTATCAAACTTAATTTAACTATGTAGTGCAGTGGTGGGTGGGTGGGGGACATCTGTTTTTCTCAACAAAAAGCCTCTCTAGTTGTTATTTGTTTCAATGCGTGTTTTGGTTGACTGTGAGCTATGTATGCTACATTTCCTTTTCGAATCCTCAAACAGAAGAGATGTAGTATAGTATGGAAATAATAAGTATGAACAAAACTCGAACGATTCACAGACCTCAGATTCATTTAATTTCTTATATGTATTAAATCCAAAGTGTTTGAGAGTGGTGTATTTTAGATATTAAACTACCAGATATAACACTACCAGATAATACACTACCAGATATTACACTACCAGATATAACACTACCAGATATTACACTACCAAAAGCATACCTGCACCTTCAGCTAGAGTCTCATTGTTGTTCAAGTAGCAGTGTAAAGCTAGTTTTTATATAATCTCTTCTAGATCTGTGCATCTATCAAGGTTTCAAGTTCATTTCTTTATACCTATAATATAACTACTGTGCTAATTGCTCGTCCATAACTAAAGTGCATGCATTTGTACTGAGAGTGTTGTATCACTGATTAATGTCGTTTTAATGGAACTTTCTGAACGTTCACATCGAGATAAACACATGAGGCATGGATTCAGATATAACTAGTTTTCGATCGTGTGCAAGTTTTAAAAAATCAGTTTAAAAAGTTTGTGAATACAGTATGAAAGATAAAAGTCCTTAATTGTTCAAAAGTAAACATACTGTGTAGCATTGTTAAATGAAATCAAGGGTCATTACTATGTTTGTACTTCTTCTTCTTTTTATATTTGATTTTAAACTCGTTCGAGGTTTTATTACTTCAAACAGCCAGACCAAATTAAAAACAAATTGAAAAAGGATAAAGGAACTGGCATGTTCATACAGTTTTTGTTCAATAAACATGACGCACTTATAGCTGTGTTTTTAACTTTCAAGCTTTGATTAAAATAAATATGTTGACCAACTTTGGTAAAGGTTGATGAAAGACAAAGGAATTACAGTGTTAAGCGTTGGCATGACAGAATATACCATGCTTCATTAAAACAGTGGCCATAATGTGGTTGCGTCATATCCGACATTGGTGAATGTCGAACTTGAAAGAACTTTCAATGGTATACTGTCAAAGATTGGTAAATATCAATTGCCAAATGAAGGTAACAGAATGTTAACAACAAAATAATAACATGCAGACGGACGGACGACAGACGATGGACAACACATGACAAAAGTTCAACTGGTAGGTAGAGCTAAATAAACGTATCAGTAGGTTCCTGTACCATATCAGACTTGTTATATAAGCATATCCAATCATAAAAAGTAATAGGACGTCAATAGTTGTAACAATCTGCAATGATTTCAATGTTTTCTGCCTCGGAAAATATAATAAAAAAATGACACTTTCCGATACAGTGCCAAACGCTGTATAGAACAGTCCGGTCATTTATGACTTGATGACTTTTGTGCTACTTTTTTCTCTCTAAAATCAAGTGTTATAATCTGATAACACCGTCAAAACACATATCGATCTAAACATAGGTGGAACTCGCAACCAAAAACGAAATAAAAGACTACCTCATTGTTGAAGTGTTAAGTTACTTCGTTATGCCCCCGAAGGAAGGGAGCATATAGTATTCGTACGTCCGTCCGTTCGTCCGACCGACATCCGTTCGTTTGTCCACCCGAAACAATCATGTCTCAGCCATAACTTCAAAAGTCATGAAAGGAATTTCATGAAACTTCACACATGTTAATCAAAAGGAGATGTGTCACACGCAAGAATCGGGTATTTACCTCTAAGGACAAGGTCACACTTAGGGGTCAAAGGTCATTTGAACTTCGAGGGCATTTGTGACTTACTGATGACATTTCTTGCTCTTGTCTTTACTGTTCACACCTTAGAGGAACATACAACTAAAATGTGTGTGTAGGTGTGGGGGGGGGGGGGGGAGGTGGGGGGGGGGGGGGGGGTGGAGGAAAGGTGTTCAGACTTCCATTTGGTATTAACCTTCGAGGCTCTCAAGTAATGGAATTGTTAAATGTAGTGTACGCATATTGTTTATGTGTGCATGTGTGTGTGTTTTGGTAACATGTTATTAAACAGTTAATTAGGAGTTAGCATCATAAGAAATCATAACATACGCCAGAAAAGATTTAACAATTATTCCAAATATACATCAAAACAAAATCAACATTCTATTAATACTTTTATTGCCGTAATTGCTTTTTTACTCAGACGCTCCACAAGGTGCTGTTCCCTATTTGGAGATTGATGGGAAGCTGCGACTGTTACAGAGTCTGGCCATTGCCAGATATCTGGCACGAGAATACGGTAAGGCAGTTGGCAGAGCTCACTCGAGGAGGTACAACCGGCTCGTAAGCAGAATAGAATAGAATAGTTTTATTTTCCAATTATGGGCCATTTCTGGCGTAACAATCACAATATAATATCAGCACATGTGAACAATGCATATAAAGAAACACAAACTTGATTTTGATTATAGAAACACAATTAACAGAAGATTTATAAGTAAGTCTAAAAAGGTAGCCATTATAAACAACCCACTACCCTCTACTGGGTCTTTCCACTTAATGAATAATTATACAAGGCATATTGTGGTGATGGATTGTTTCCCTTACATGTAAAAAGAAGAATTCTGAACAAATTATCATTGCTATTATCAATTACCTATTATATGAGAAAAGTTAGTGGAATTGTATAACACCTGATTATTAAGTTTTATTTGAGTCAGAATGCGAAACCAGTAGAGGATTTATACAGCTTTCATAGATGAACACTTCCTAAAATAGCATTTAGTGCACTCCAATTAAGACATATGACACAGATATTTATTTGTTATAACAACCCTGATTTATTACTGAGCTGCCAAATCTCTTGGTGTAACAAACATGAATAAATGTGGCAGTAGTGTTAAGTATCTTCACATCCTCATTACTTAACAAAAATATAAACTTTTGTTTTTTCGATAGTAATGTATAAACATTAGATATGCCCAAAAGAAATGTTCTTTCATTTTCATAATAAGCACATAGTAGCATAAATCTATTTCATCCTCGGTGTTATTTAAGCTACACAGTTTACATAATCTATCGGTGAATGGGACATTTCTGTAACGGCCGTACTCTATTGCAAGTCTGTGCACACTGATACGGAACTTAGTGGGTGTGGGGATTCATCCTCGGTGTTATTTAAGTTACACAGTTTACATAATCTATCGGTGACTGGGACATATCTGTAACGATCGTTCTGTGCACACTGATACGGATCTTAGTGTGGTGGTGGGGTGTGGGGGGTAGGGGACATTTATGTAACGGCCGTACTCTATTTCAAGTCTGTGCACACTGATACGGAATTTAGTGGGTGTGAGGGATTCATCCTCGGTGTTATTTAAGCTACACAGTTTACATAATATATCGGTGACTGGGACCTTTCTGTAACGGTCGTACTCTATTTCAAGTCTCTGCACACTGATACGAATCTTTGTGTGGTGTGGGGGGAGGTTAGGGTGGCAGGTAGGGTTGTATGGTATTTTACTCCATTTTCAACACATGCAAGGTTATATATGACGTAAGAATCGACACTTCCTCACAAGTCGAGCTCCGAGTGGGATTCGAACCCGCAGCGGTGAATGGCAAAGGTTTACAACGCAACGCAACGTCGTTAACTATTTGGCCACAAAGACGCTATGGAACTTAGTGAAACAAATATGTTTTATTAGCTGTTTGGAGCGCTTGATTTTTGTCGAATGTTTTTGGTCATAATGGATGAATATGTGTAATGTGTACATGATCTTGAAAGTAGGTATAACAATTTAACAGGAAATGTATCATTAACAGATCACAATTAACCAAAAACACGCATATAAACAAACGTCAATTACAAAGAAGCGGTAAAGGTAGTAATACCACGAACATAAAATTGTTGAAAATTGGGCTACAGCCTTGGTACGGCCAGTGGCAAAAGGGCCTCTGCGGGGTTAAACCAGATGTTAGGGTGAACCAAACGTCACTAGTACCCTATTGCCATTCCATTAAACTCCTTTAGACAATTTGCACTTACATTTGATTGATGAAATAAGGAAGCTTGTATGTTCTTATGGTGGATGTTTTTTTTGCCATATCACATGGTCTTTAACAGGCGAAATAATGAGAGAACTCGAGAATATGAGATTGGTTCTCTTTTTTTGTTTTTCTTGTTGTTGATTTCTTTTAGTTATTTTTCTGGTTCAAGTATTCCAACTTTCCCTCATTCTCACGCTTTTTGTAAGGATCTGACGTCTGAAGTTAAGAGAAGATGCGAGGATGCGAGAAAGCACAAGTCAGCTACTATGATGTCTATGACGTTTGATCACACCTCCTTAAATCGAACGTCTCTGTAAAAATGTATTGTTGTTTAATAATGCCTCCCAACGTTACCTCTTCAGAATCACGGTACATCGTCGTCCAAACCATACATATACGGTTATATTGTCTTATATTGTCACATGTGCATGAAACAAGCAGTTTAACAAACCAGGCCAAAACATTTAATATTTGTACAATCGCAGTTCACACCTGAAACCGTGTATGAAAATCAAAAAGTACAAGGAGTGAAGAATTGTATTACGAAACACATTTGTTGCTATTAATACATTATATACCTCTATGGTAAAAGTAGCATTGAAGGCTTTTATATTGACGAAATCGTAGCCACTGTTGAAGACTGGCAAATGCTGGTTGGGATGCGATTTTTGAAGAGGATGAAACAGGGAAGGTAGACACGTTTGTATATTTAAAATTTAAAGATTGGCATAACTGAACCGTTAAATTGTAACCGTACCATGTTGCAGATGTCTTATCTCCCCTGTAGTTAGCTCTACTAAGGTTACGTCAGTTCTCCCGACCGCCCGTCCGTCCGCCTGTTCGTCCGTTACCATATCTTCTCCTTATCCACTAAGCGGATTTCAACCGAATTTAGTGTATGACATCCCCTCTTGATAAAAGCGAGCAAGAGAAGCATTAACGTTGAATCCGTCCCAGGAAATCTTAAAAGTGGGAGGGGGACAAAAGTTCAAATATCCAAAAAAATAATAATTCAGTTTAAATACATAGTTTTGCACATTACTTGGTATATGTACATCAAACGATTTTATTATGTTGAACTCGGACGTCTGCCCAAGGGTGGGTGGTGAGGGGGTGTGTTGGGGTGCGGAGGGTAAAATGTGGTAATCTTGTTTTAATTGATTACGCTATATAATGATTTTCCTCTCACGCCACTCTTGGGGCCCAGTGGATGGAACGTCAAAATGTCAAATATAACAAAGCAACACCAAACACCAAATCATTATTTTCATATTTCTATAAATTTTGTTAACTTAACGTTTATATTCATCTATGAAAAGTACAAAGCATATGTAACAATTTTAATTATTTTAACCTCAGAGGTCGGGACCAGATGGCAGGTATATGAGGTGTGTGCGGTCAAAAAACATTCTTAAATGTAATGATGATGGGACTACACAGTATACATTCATTGCTACATGGTCCATATGGGGTGTCAAACGTTTAAATAAACAAATACATTAAATATAATCTGTTCAGTGTCATACATACATAATAGCATACATAGTAGTATTGTCATTCTGGGTACTTAAGAACTGTAGCAGGACGAAGTTTGGTGTGTATGTAAATAGAGAGAGGATATTTGTTGTTTTGAAGTAAATAACATAACAAATACGGTTATCCAACAACGAGTTTACAAATATATTAAAGTCAATAATACACACGAATGTAAGATTATGTTTATCACATAACACACCTATGACGTGATAGTTTTACTTCAATGTTGTCAATTTGTAAGAGAAATCAAGACGTCGTTTTGTTGTTTACATGACGTCGCTGCGTAAATGCGTTCGCCCTTCAAATAATGCGACACTTTAAACAAAAAAACGTTACTAACATGCATTTTATGAAGTAAGATTTCAAATAATATACATAGTTAAGGTGTCTGAGCCTATCGTTTGATATACCAATCGAACACTTGGGATTAAATGTTTTGCTGTAAACAAACACAGTGATTCGGTCCTCATTTGCATTTATAATACGAGAAATCAGGCATGGTTTTATTATACTCCCAGAAGCCATGTTGTGCGATAAAAATACTTTCGAATATGTTTGAAAAAAGAACCATTCTTAACCATGTTTTGAAAGTCGTGAAAGAGTTTCCGAAATATAAAAATAGATACAAAAGTCAAATAGGAAATGTAGCTTACACAGAACACAGTCAACCAAAAACAAACCAAACAGCAATTACAGGGTTTAATAGAATCAAAATTGACCTTTAAGTTTGACACTCAAGCATCAACTTAATGGACGTTCTTTGAAACTTATGAGGTTCATATACAACATAAAATCAAAGCATGGATTTTCCTTAGCTATTTAATTAAGAGTTTTTTTTCTGTATTTGTTCAGGCCAAGCTGATGGCCAAGTATAAAAATAAGACAGTAGAGAAGTATCTGACTCTTATCAATAAGGCAGTAGAAGAAAAGGGCAAATATGGTTTTGCTGTCAACTCAAGTGTGAGTATTTTATTGAAGTTATTGTTACAAAATGTATACTTGACCATTTAATATTATTTCCCCTTCATCCTTATTAACTGTTATTTAGTTTTACTCAATTAAAGAGGGATTGAGATCATTTTATCAATGCGGAGTTTGAACATTTGAAGGGTTGACAGATTGTGGACCTTATGATAACCTCTACCTAAATCCTGAGAGGACGGTAGTGTTTGATGTTTGTCCACAAGCTTGTCTTGGCGTGCCCTTAATGGTTTCCTCTCTTGTGGTCTCTGATCTCTACCAATTCCCTGAATCTTGATTTGTGGCTTCTTCACCACTCTTTCTGTTGAGTATTGTCTTTTTCATTGTATAGTTAAAGATGAATGGCCACCCTTTTTGAAGTATTATCAATTAACAAATTTAACTCTTAAACACCATATGAACATTTCTTGATAGTCCCGGAGATAACTATATATTTAAAACCGTTACAAAGTTGTATTGATTTCGATTTAAATCAACATAAACCTGTTCATGAAACAAAACATGACCGGAGAACTTTAATCGATTTAAGCTTACCAGTAGGCGCTATTGCCTACTGACCGTTCCATCTGTTATGTATTGTCTTTTTCAGATTGTATAGTTAATATGCTCTTTGTTTGTGGTACAATTCGGATCTACGGTGCCATTGCGTTTGAGTCATCTGATTTCTACAAGACCATTTTTTTCTAGGCTGTTGCGGTTTTTTATATACATATACACACGATCATCTGTGTGTTATACCGATAATGCCTATTAATGCTGCCTACATTACGTGGTTCGAGTATTAACTTTCATACCCCATCCAACCCCTTCTCCAAGAAGCAAATACGGGGTTGGCTGGGGTATGAACTAAACCCTTAATTTTGGCTTAGAAAGTTTTCATATTGTAAAATTAAAACATTTAATAGGTAATTTTAAACAGGTTATCGCATTGTTTTAAGTAAAAAATGTTTTTAAACGTGTTTTATTTTCGAAATATCCGTTTAATATTCGCTTAATAGAATTAAGGCTGGACCACCTAAAGTAGTTTACTACAGGATACAGCATGGCGCAATTCTTTATTTACACTGGACCGTTTTATTGGCGAAATGGTGAAAGTGAGGTTTTGTTCACCCTATAAACTGGTTCAACCTGGTTTAAACCTGGCCTTTTTACTACTGCCCGTTCCAAGGCGGTAGCCCTATTGTCAACTATTTTATGTTTGCGATGTCACATGTATTGCCTCTTATTTATCCTGATTATTACTGATTGTTTCAATCCGTTTTTTGTTTTGTTTTTTTGGTTAACTGTGGGCCTTAAATGCTTCATTTCCTGTTCGACGTTTATATCTGATTTTATAATAAAGTGGTAAACTCTTATTTTTGAAAAAGGTTTATACAGCCTTTCTTTTGTAGAAGTTTTAAAACGTCATATTATATAGCTTTTCCTTGTGAACGAAATGTACATTTGTAACCATTCTTTCTTCTTTTTTAGATTTCTTTTGCCGATCTTTATATATTTTCCATTATCGAAGGCTTTAAACTCGATGAAAATGACGGCCTGACGAAATTTCCAAAATTGAATGCTAATATTCAGAAAACAAGAAAGAACACAAATATAGAAAAATGGCTTAAGGTCTCACAACACAGTACACTTTTACTATGTTGGCCTATGAATAAAGTTTACTGGGCCATTTCGAACCTAAAGTTTCCGAGCTAAAATTCACTTACTTATGAAACACAGTCATTTGCCTACACAAAAATGTACAAAATATGGTACGTTGACCAGGTTTCTTTTTTAATTGGAGTGGTGGCATCCTTTGCACTATTTTGGGCTTTTACTTCAGAGTTTGTACCAGAATTCCTACACTGCTTCAACCCCCATAAAACTGTCATATTCTGGTGCCAGAATCGTCTAATAGCTGCACATCCAATTTCAGACTGTGTTCATCTCACCTGCAACAGCAATACATATATCTGCCAGCAATTAATAAAAATATTTAAAACCGAACAACAAACTACTACTTTTTACGGCGCAAGTTTTAACCTACCGTGGCTTTCAAGGGAACTAACTGTGTAGTGAGTCCTTAAGAGCAGACCAGCTACCATGTTCTAGAGAGCAGTTATATTTTCAAGTTTTAATACAAGTGAATAGGGTGTATTCATTTTGCATTGTCAAGATTGAAACGTGATATAAATAAAAATGACAATACAAGGTAATACGGAGTAAAGAGCACCAGAAGTATTTCTCAATACATTTTTGACAGAGTTTTTACTTTTCATTTAAATAGTATAATTGTATTGTCTTGACTGCAAGATAAAACCTGCTTTATAAAAACTGCTTGTAACAAATAAAATAAAACACAATATTACGAAGTGCGGGCCTCTACCTTACGTGCATACTGGTATGTTAATGATAAATATATAGATCTATACATTTTTTTAGCGCTACCTCATCCACATATTGGTATGTATGCATTGCCTTTCAAGTGGCATTATAATAACAGTTTAGTATTATATTCACAAAAGAATCAATCAATACCAAAATACTGTACATTATATTTTATACATATACTTTCCATACCTATATTTTTGTATAAGCATGGTTTGTCTTATTTCTACTAAATAATTAAATCCATTCATGTGATTTTCACTTATTATTGTTCCTCATAGTTATTTCATTTATCCATATATAATGAACATGTCCATGGTATAAGACTTAACCATTAGATGCTTCTGGAAAGCAGACCACGTGTTTAAATCTACAGAACTGAAAGACAATGGTAGCTGTGAGAATTGTAGCTGCTCTTATAGTGCGTACCTACCATACAGCTACTATGCCATCCTTTATGGAATAGGTAGGTATCAGAGATTGTTAAAGACATTAAGCAAAGCCTACATGAACAACCACCGTATTTCCATATACTAAACCTTACAAACCACGCGTGTATGCATACAACTCACCAAAGAAGACAATATCCCGCCGATCTAAAGAATTTTAAATAAGACATATTTTTCTAAAATGTTTACCATTTAAAATATCACGCGCGGTGCTGTTTCATATTTGAAAACCTAAACCCGCCCACACCTGACACAAGTCGACAACGTTAACAGGAAAGCGTCAGATGTGTGAATAGGGCGGGGTTAAGTTTCAAAATAGGAAACTAGATGTCATTCGAGAACGAGATTTTTTCGAACGTAAACAATGACAATGTCTGAAATTCTTCACCGCCATCTAATAGTCCTCTAACAGTGGTATTAGAGCAATGACTATCGGCGTGTCGTTCCTCTCGCTGGTAAGTCTCCTGCATGCAGTTGTCGTATTTAAGGTTTTTCACAACCTGACTTCTATGGTGACGTGATTTACAAACTTCGTCAGATCCTTGGTCATGATCACTTTCATACTATCTTTGTGAAACGTGTTAAAAGGTTTATCAAAAGAGGTTATGACCCTATTATCTTGCCCCTATATGCTTGGTGGTGGACCTATTTACTGTTCGCCACTATCCTTTCCTCTTTACTTGTGTGATGACCGGACAGGCTGTGGATCCTATGATGACGTCTACCCTAAAGCCCAAAAAGACAGTGACGTTTGATGTTTTCCTGCAATCTTGTCTTGTCGCGCCCACAATGGTTTGTTCTCTTGTTGCTCTGGCCTTTCTAGGCTATTGTTATTTTGTATTTATATATACACGAGAATATTTGTGTTTTACTTATATTGCCTATTAATGCTGCCTTGTTGGTTAGAGAATAGTTCATTGCGGCGATTTCTTTATTTACACTGTCCCGTTTTATTGGGATGACAGTAAAAGTGTGAGGTTTGGTTCACCCTAGAATCTGGTTTAAACCCCCATCGGCCTTTTTTGCCACTGACCGTTCCAAGGCGGTAGCCATATTGTGTTTGTGATGTCTTATTTGGCCTTTTATTCATCTTTAAATTTGTTCTTTGTTTCTGTGTATGTTTGTGGTTGACTGTCGTCCTTGAATGCTGCCTTTCCTGTTCGATGTTACTAACATGCTTGTATAACGATACAAGAAGTGACGTATCCGTTGCAAGATAACAAAGCATTACATTTGATGCTGTATCAGACAAGAATATCTTTTACCACGTTTATCATTTTTAGTCCAAAATGTAGCTCCCACCTCCTAGTGGGAATGCACATACCAGTTGCATCGCCTTCCATTGATGATATACATATTGAACCAAACATTAAGTTTGGTGACAATCCAAAGTAGTTTAAGTAAATTATTAAAATTGTTCAGATGCAATTGATACCATTTTAAACACGACTTGGTGTACTAGTGCAATTTAAAGAAAATGTAGATATACGGAGAAAGTGTATTTTTGTATATTATTTTTGGACAGTATATGGCAGATTAAGCATATGGAAGTCCATTTATATTTAGACAACGCTCTCTGTAACTGCCAAGATTATTTGAAAACGACGTGTGATTTTACAGCACAACACCGAGATAATGTTGATATTTTCTATTAAAAATGGTTTCATTGTACTGTTTACGTACACTGCTACAAAACAAAACCACTAAAATGCCAATATAATGCCATGAAAACATCATGAAAATCATCAAAACCATTAAATATAGCAATTAATTCATGTTTTAAGTATGTAATGGCAACTCTGTTATGTACCATTAATAATGAATTAATGGTCATTAATAATGAATTAATGGTTTTTAATAGGTAACTGAACTAGTATTTATCCAATTAAAAAAACACATTTACAACTTGTGGCATTAACTTTGAGACATCAACAAATTAATGCCCAATTAATTTATATTTCAATTGAAATAATGTGCATTACTTGTAATAATTACGGCCATTAACTATTACTTTATTTTATTTTTAATGCCCATTATAATATGATGACCATTAAATAGTTTAGAAACTTAAGCGTGACCATTAAAATAAAATGACTGGCCATTAATTGAATTTCTTGTAGCAAATTAATGAGAAATGAAATATCAGTAAAGTTCAGCATGAAGTTCAAGCGCATTTAATTTCATATTTTTTATTTATGTATCATATAAGAATGTGATACTTTCCTGCTTTAATTAAGTGGCTATAAACACCATACGTGTATATAATATTATGTAAAATGTTATTATTCAGATTTAGGAAAATCTGAGTAGTCTTCGAAGAGTAGGAGCCGGAAGTTATGACTACACACGTCTTTGAAATTGGCATTTGAATCAAAATGAATTTATTTACGAACCATCTACAATTTATGCTTATCGTTTTGGTGAAGGCTAAAAATCTATAGCCGTCATTCCATCATGGATTTCAAATTGACCTGAAGTTTGTTTAGGACCAACAAGACATCATGATCATATTCTGTGAAGTTTGAGAAAAATGTGGAGAAGTTGCCACACATACAAGTTTATGGACAGACGAACAACGTGTCAACGCATAAGCTCCTTTTGATCCATATCAGTAAAGCTAGCAAAAGCACTGCCTAGCGGTGCATATACGTATATCATTGGCAAGGTAAAGTTAAAGGTTTAACAATTTTCAAAGTGGAATAATTAAACCAGAAGATGGTGTTCCGTGGAACACTTGTGTCACCTGACGTGTGCTTATTTCAGGAAGGATTATCTAACTATAAAGTTTGATGACAGGGAATGCAATCCTTAATGAATTATGGAGCAGATGCATTTTTAAAGTGTTAAAACGTTTATGAAAAGGGGCATAACTCTGCATTAGATAGTTGATGAAGAACTGTTTAACTTTTCATGACCATAGGTTAATAATTTGCCAAGTTATAAGTTAGATTAGGTTGCAGGTTAAAGTTTTATAAAAATAGGCATAACACTGGCCAAATGAAAGTCAGTTATTGGTTAGTTCAATGGCATTGAATAATTGATAGAAAGCACTGTATAAATGTGTATGACCATAGGTCAATATTTTGCAAAGTTATGAGCCAGGTTACAGTGGCAGGTTAACATTTTATGAAATAGAGAAAAACTCTACCGAAATAAAAGTCAGATCTAGTTATTGAAATGTGTAAGAACATTCCTTAACATGAAGATGGCGGTGAAGTTTTACGAACATAGGTCAAATACTTTCCAAGTATGATGACCGAACAGGCTGTGGACCCTATGATGACGACTACCTAAAGTCCATTAGGACGGTGGCGTTTGATGTTTGTCCGCGGTCTTGTCTTGTCGTGCCCTCAATGGTTTATTCTCTTGTTGCTCTGACTTCTGCCAAGTCATGGAGTACCTTCATTGTGGCTTTCTAGGCTTTTGTTTTTTTGTATTTATATATACACGAGCATCTATGTGTTTTACTTATATTGACTTTTAACGCTGCCTTAGTGGTTAGAGATTATTTTATGGCGGCGATTTTTTTATTTACACTGTCCCGTTTAATTGGGATGACAATAGGGTAAGTGTGAGGTTTGGTGCACCCTAGAACCTGGTTTAAACCTCAGTGGCCTTTTTGGCCACTGACCGTTCCAAGGCGGAAGCCCTATTGTCAACCCGTTTGTGTTTGTGATGTCGTTTGCATTTTTTATTACTTTTGCCTTCTCGTTTGTCTGTTTGCGTGTTTGTTTTTGTGTTTTGTGGTTGACTGTCGTCATTGAATGCTACTTTCCCTGTCCGATTTTTATATCTTTCTTTTTTTTATGGCCATTTTGTGAGTTAGAGCTTGGTTAAGTTGCAGGTTAAAGTTTTATATAAAGGTGCATAATATGGAGTCAGAGTTATTTGGCATGAGTAACAACATTCTCTGGGATACGATGAATATGTGTGCGAACTTGGTTAGGCTGCAGGTTAAAGTTTTATGAAAAGGGGTTTACTCAGACAAAATGAAAGACACAGATATTGGACATGTGTAACGTCATTTTATTAGGTCAAATGAAGATGTGTGTGACGTTTCATGAACATAGGTCCAGTTATAGCCAAAGTCATGTTGCAGGTTAAAGTGTGACGGACGACAGACGACGGGCAAAGTAATCCCTACGTGTCTGCCATGTTATGCAGGCGACACAAACATATGAACCAGAGTTATTGGCATTTATCAGATATATTCATTGTATCATGCTGAAGATCTGTGCAATGTTTCATTGTTGTATACCTTATATTTTGATATTAGCCAAAATATGTTATGTAAAAGTTAACGGACAGACGGACGGACAACGCCACGACATAATACGTCCTTATGGGCTTATAAACAACTGATAATATTCTTTCGTTGTCTATCTTGATACTATTTTAATATCATATTCTTACAATATGATTATAACTTCTGTAAGGGCATGTCACAAAATAATCACGAGTACAGCTTATTGGTTGTACATAGCACTTGTAAGCACCTGTTAGTTACACCCCAATCCATTGTTCAGTTGAAACCAATTCACAATGTCCATGATACATTCAGGTAACACGTAAAAGCGTTTTAAGTGGCCGCCAGAGGGCGTCCGGAAGGGCCATTTAATAAGTTTAGTTTTGTGCTAATGCATGTAAAAGTATAGGTCTAAATCTTTAAAGAGCAAAGTTGTTTAAGGGCCCTTTCGTGTAGATTTTAATACTGCGAATTTAGCCACGTATGTCACGGAATGAACAGGGAAATAATGGTTTGGGCATAACGTTTGCTATAAAATTCCATTGTCTTCTAGTTTTGGCCGGGATTTCTTTATAGTTGCTTTGTTTGGAGCAGAAGTTGGACGGCGAAATTCACAGGCAATATGTGGTCAGTATTTATTTTATTAACTTTTATCGTACATTTGTATTCAGTGGGCGACGCCATCTTGTTTGGTGAAGTTACGACATCCGGCTAGCTTTTATGTTTCGCAAACATTAACTTGAGACTAGCATATGAATTTGAAGTTACTTTATTAGATGTAATTATTGTAATTGATCATCAATTGTAAAACACTATTAATTTGATAACGTTGCATAATAAGTACATTAGTTAACGTTGGCATATAACTCAGTGATTGTAATATACAAGTGATTTGATAACGTTGTATATTAGATGTATATGGGGAAGTGGTTAACAGCACGCACATGGCGTATACATAGCGTTGTATAATATGTATACATTGCTACTCATCATTAGTACAGCTTACATATAATTATTAAATAATGATTTGTTTGGGTAATGATAATTATGCAAGAGTGTTGTGTTTATCAACCGACATCTAAATGTATGTATAATTACAGCCTAAGCCATCCAGGTGTGGATATAAGCCTCCCGGAGTGGAGCTAAGCCTCTAGGGTGTGTAAGCCCTTTAGGTGATTCGACACTAGAATCAACATATAACGTTGAGAGCGGTGGAGACGGTCCCCGTACCTGTGCAACATGGCCGGGTTATAGAATCGACAAGCCCCGGGACACGAGGTGGGCCCGTTATCAGTCCTCAGAACATCATCCACAACCTCAGTGGAGGTTAATCATCATTATATCGCATCATCGACCCTTATAGAATGCATTTGATGACAATCACCCATTGGATTCGCGCATCATCATATTCATGAGCTCTCGCGCATCACAGTTATCGCGCTAGATCATAATTCGTGTGAACATCAACATTGTTATAACTTTAACAACACTTTAGTGTCGTATATAATCATTCGACACATTCAGTATGTGTTATAGTACTAAGAACGTCTTAAACCTTCATGAGAACAGTCTTTTCATATTTCATCTGTGTATTCGCTTGTGTTTTTTTTTATAATTGTATATATATTTAACATATTTTAAAAGTTGCATTAAACTTATGTTAATGCATTCACCGTCATTGATTCTTTCCTGAGTTAGCCCCGACCACTAGGGTCATCTTGCGACAGGGCAATCGGGCATTTGACTACTAATTAAGTAATTTTCTGGAATTATACAATTAATTGGCACCACTGTTTTTGCATTTTGTTGGATCACTTTACGAAACTTGAGCTATTTTTTTCATTTTCAACTAAGAACCATGTAGATATAGCTTGATGTATATTCCTGAAAAAGATAGCAAATAAAATGCAAACACTCTCTTTTGATTTTTTCGCGGGAAAATTGCACCATGAACTATTTGTCCTTGCATCATTTAATGATTAAAAGTAAGTGTTTTGTGATTATACTTACATTACTTATTGTATCAAAACATTTTACTCCTTTAATAGTTGTTTTTGAAAGAGGAAATTTGTAAATGTAGTCGCTAGAAACAGTATTTTAGAATCAAACCCCTATTATCATCTATTTTCGCGGATGTTTTTGTTGTTGATAGAAAAATGGTTTTCAGCAAATCAGATATTATTTGATTTCAGTATCATATGCAATATTTCACCAAGTATGATTAGGCCTTCTAAGTGGTGTAGACTGAAGGTTAAATTTATGAATTGTTCTTAAATTGTTAAGTAGGTTAAATTAGTGAATTGTTCTTCATTAAAGGTCACTGTTACTATTAATAGGAAATTGCTTTCCACACAATAACTTTAGTTTCCCTTGAGGGATTTTAACAAAATTTCAGCACAAGTAGTGGCTCATGAAACGAATATTTGGGATATTGTTATTCGAGCATTTGGTCAATTGTCAAAGTTTAATACTATAAATAAAGTTATAGCCCTTGAGTGGGGATTATATGTTTTACAAACATCTCTTGTATTAATGAAAGCTGGGATAAATTAAAAAAACAAACATATACATGTATCGTAAAAAATTACACCAAAGTTATCGTCCTTGCAACTGATGTAAAAAAAAGATGCTCTAGTTTGCTTTGTTAATGCTTTAGAACTGTCATTTAGTATCTGATCTTCACATAACTTGGGTATATAATGAAATCAGTCATGGTCCTTGACTTTTTGAAAACATGCTTTATTTTGCTTTGTGAACACTAGCTCCTGAAGTTTTCATTTGATCTTTACCAAACTTACTGGGAATGTTTATGTTAAAGGGACACACAGCAATCTTGATTTTTTTTAAACTCTTAAACTCTTGACCTCCCCTTACTGTTATGTCAATAATATATTTAAACATACGTTAGCATAAAAATATGTTTTGTTATTTAATTATATGTAAGCAGGTTTAAAGTCTAAATGATTCTGGAATAATAAATCGAGACACCTATTTTAATGCGTGATAATAACTTTCAAGATTTGTTTTATGTCCCTTTAATGAACACTTTGGTAGTTATTTGAACCAAGTAGATTGCACTTATATGATCTAGTGAAAAATATTCTGGCCATGACCCATATCATTATGGGTCCACTTCTAATATGTATATATCCGTCTAGAAATATTTGAAAAGTTCGAAAGAGTTTTAATTTGAGTTAGTTTGAAACCATTAAAAAGTTGTTTTTCTTCATATTTCTTGATAAAGATATCAGCCAGATTGCACCTATACTGCCAGTGTTAGGGCCCTCGGAGTGGGGGTATAAATAATGGCCATCATTTTCCCTCAAATCATTTCATGGGCATTATTTTTATATGGATTATGCCATTATTTACAGTAATGGGCATTAACTTGCTGGACGCCAATAATATTACAGCTATTAAAAGTCCCAAAAATTAATATTCAGTAATGTCTATTATTTAAATTAATGGGCATTAACTTATGTGCCATTATTATTACAGCCATTAAAAATGCCATACATAATGGCGTCCCTTATATGGAATATATAGTAACAACTTCCATTAAAAACTATATTATTAAAGACATTTTCTATAGTTTTTCTGCATAACAGATTTTCTTTAAACTTTTTGCACAGTAAGTCTGTTATATATATAGACAGAAAATTCAAAAATAATGGTAGGTCACCATAATTGTTAACGTTTAAAAAATAATTTGTAATGCCACCGTCATGTCAATCTGTCCAAAAAGTTGAACAAGTCCATGAAATAGCAAAATAAGACATTTTTGAAGTCTAACAATTTATTCATTGATCACAATTCTGCTAAAATTGTATTAAAGTAAAGAAAATTTAATTATAATAACATTTGAAGCTCATTTTTATGTAAAACTTGACATATCTTTTTTTACAAAATCTTTTGAGCCATTACTAACAATTTATGCACAAATTAGACCATAATGATACAATTTCCTTTTTTTTATATGTTCCCAATAATAGAATTTGTTTAAACTTTCTAAGCACATAGTTTAACACATATAAAAACAAAATGCGCAATAAAAATGTTAGGTACCCGTGTTTGTTTAGAATTATTTTTTTGAAACCCTAACCCTATGCTTAAAGGCCAAGTTTTGTATGAAATTATATAGAATGGTATGTTTTCCCTTTTTGTTATGGGCCTAATAACATAATTTGTTCAAACTGCCTAGGCACTTATTTGAACATACAGTAAGACAATCTGTGCAATTAAAAGTATAGGTCATCATGCATATTGAGATTTAATATTGGTTTTTGGAACCCAACCATAATGCTTAAAGTTTTTAATTTTGTTTGAATTTTTACAAAATGTTATATTTTTCCTATTTTATATATTTTTTTAATAATAGGCATTTATATAAATAAAGACAATAAATATAACTAGACATCAAGAGAAACATTCCTGTAAAATCTTAGGAAAATGCATCCAATAGTTTTAGAAGAGAAGTTGCCCAAAAATTCTGGAAAACTCCAGAAAATGCCTTTAATATTAATTTTAATGGCATTGTAGTCATGGGTAAGTAATGGACATTTAATAGGCATCGTTTCCAGTAGTGGTAGCAACATGGTTCGTTTGACAATGAACACTGCTTAAAAGTCAAGTAATAAGTATTACTTCACTGCTGTTACGCATTACATTTGGTGGCGGTGGGGGTGTGGGGGGGGTGGGGGGGGTGGGGGGGGGGGTGGTTGTCAATTTACTTGTCGATTATTCTTTGGTATAATCATGATAATCTTATAAAACTTGGGCTTAGAGGGAATATGCTCGATGTTATAAAATCTATGTACGAAAATGTAAAATCAAAAGTTAAGTTTAAAAATACAGTGAGTGATACCTTTGAATGTTCACCTAGGGGTTCGTCAAGGAGAATGCCTGTCGACTTTCCTTTTTTCAATGTATCTGAATGACTTAGAAGATGACTATTTTATGACAGGTTACACCGGAGTGGATATCGGTTCCCTTAAGTTATTTATTACTATATGCAGATGATATCATTATATTTGCCAAGACGGCCAAAGAACTACAATCAAGATTGGATATATTGCATTATTATTGTACAAGGTGAAAACTTAAAATTAACACCGACAAAACCAATACATTTTCATATTTGGGTATTATTTTTACAGCAAGTGGGGCATTCACTGAAGTTCAGATAAAATTATCCGGACAAGCACAAAAGGCATTTTTTTAAACTTAAAATATATTTATCTAAATTTACAAGCATATCTACAAGGCACACAGTTGAATTGTTTGATAAATTAATTACTCCTATCTTAAACTATGGCAGTGAAGTGTGGGGCTTTGGAAAAGCCAACCAAATCGGAAGTGTGCACTTACATTTTTGCAAAACATTGCTTGGTGTAAAAATATCAACTCAAAATGATTTTATCTACGGAGAATTTGGGAAGGATAATTATTATACAAGAAGACTTTTCATAATCATTAAATATTGGTTGAAAATTCTAAATTCAGATAAAAGAAATTCCCATTTACATGATGATGTTGGAAGATATGACTAAACTGTCATTAAAATCGAACTGGGCGTATTTTGTCAAAGTTAGCTTATCTCGTTTAAGATTATATGGAGTATGGTCATTACAGGGAGTAGGGGATGGGAATATAGGTTTATCTTTCTTGAAGCAATGTCTTGAAGATAATTGTGTACACAAATGGGATGAACGAATACAAAGTTCTAGCAGAGCAATAGTTTATACGTGTTTCTCCGACTTTAAATTCCAATCTTATCTAGATACTGTGAACATTATTATATTTAGAAAAGCACTTATAAAACTTAGAGTGTCTTCTCATAGGCTCGAAATAGAAGCTCGTAGGTAGAATAAACTAAATAAAAAACAGAATAAACAGTAAATGCAAATTATGCAATATGTCAGTAGACGAATACCATTTTTTATTTGAATGTCCTTAATATAATGACCTTAGAAAATTGTACGTAAAATCATATTTTTTATAGAAGACCGAACATGATCAAAGTGACTCATTTAGTAACATCAGAAAATAAGAAACAAATAAAATATTTGACTGCGTGCATATATAAAGCCTTTGATTGAAGAAACATATCTGTATATACCGGTTAAGTGATGGTAAACAATACTATTACCCTCCAGTGTGAAATCTTCGTTAAATCATTGTTAATACTGTTTCTTTTAGGTACACCTTTTGTGACAACTGAAAATTCTATTAATTCAAATAGTATTCCACTATTACAATAAATGCATTCTTTAAATTTAGGCTCTGTGCACCATTGTTGTAAAACATGAATTCTCAAAATGCATGAAACGAAATTTACATTTAAATAGTGTATACTGCTTGTCATGCTATTGTGTGTGTGTTGTTATATGTATTACATGGATTACTTTATGAACCTGTCGTGTCTTTGTATTTATTTTGAGTATTTATTGAAGTATCAATCATATGCTCATGAGTCTTAACAAACTTAATGCATGAACTATTATGAAAATTGTAAGGTCTACGGCGGGATGCCCTCGACCTTTCGTAGATCTATTGACGAGGATAATAAAAACAAATTCTATTTTAAAATTCTATAATTTTCGAAAATATCCGGCAAATATTCACCATCACCATCAACTAATACAAACGTTCAGGTGAAATAAAGCAGCGATTGTATGGATGTATCGCATGTGGTTACGATATAACCAGCTTTTACTTAATACAAACGTTCAGGTGAAATAAAGCAGCGATTGTATGGATGTATCGCATGTGGTTACGCTATAACCAGCTTTTACTTTAAGTACACTGAACACAAATGAACAGTAACCACTGTTAACGCTGGTATTTCCCATAGGTCAGTATTGTGTGTATAAAAGCCTAAACAGAGTTTTAATACTTGTTTTTTTTTTGTTATACGTGTAAGCAAACTTAATTCAAAACAAAATATTATATATAATATTCAAGTAAACAATTTCAACATTTGCCAAGTAATAATCTGTTATTTATGATATCAAAATGTCAAAGAGGGGTAATTTGATAATACCAAGGAACCAACAGACACTATTATTATTAAACCCTTAGTACACAGACTGAGCAAATAAAAAGTTCCCACTTTTCTTTCCCTTTTCATCTGGAAAAAACAACAACAACAGGAAACCAATAATGATATACATTTGAAATAATTATATAGACCGCATTCAATAGTCCAAGCAAAGAATAATTCAAAAAAATATTAAACAATGATATTAACTCCATTTTTCTTATATATGCATTTAGCCTAAACACATCAACTGTATGAAAATACCAAAATTTGTCCGAGATAATATTTTCTTTGGTTCATTACCAAAAGAAATCAAAGAAAAACATAACAAGAGGCCCAAGATGGCCTGTGGACGCTCTACTGGCTAATATGGCTCTTATAACATCAATGAAGCGAGTGACTATCGTCTTAAAGAGGCCAAATATAGAATGTTTAACTAAATCAAGAGCCATAACTGAGCCATTACTGGTCCGATCAGGCTGGTTTTCGAACTTGGCCAATAGAGATAATAAAAACAAAAATTATAAAAAATTAAAAATTTAAAAAAAAATAAAAAGAATATAAAAATAACAAAAGACAAAAAAAGAAAAACAATCTGGTAAAGTTTGGTAAAGATCAGACGAAAAACAAAGGCCCTATCGCGTTAACAAGACAAAATATAGCATATTTAACGAAATCAAGGGCCATAACTCCGCTGTTTATTTTCCGATCTGGCTAGTTTTCGAACTTTTCCGAGCTTTCATTGACATTAACAATCTGGTAAAACATGAAGGCCCTATCGTCATAACGAGGCAAAATATAGCATTTTTAACTAATTCAAGGGCCACACTCCGCTGTTACTGATCCTATCTGGCTGGTTTTCAAAATTGTCCGATATTTAATTGATATTAACAATGTGGTAAAGTTTGGTAAAGATCAGATGAAAAATGAAGGCCCTATCGTCTTAACGAGGCAAAATATAGCATTTTAAACTAAATCAAGGGCCATAACTCCGCTGTTACTGGTCCGATCTAACTGGTTTGCAAACTTGTGCTATCATTGACAATAACAATCTGGTAAAGTTTGGTAAAGATCGGATAAAAAATGAAGGCCCTATCGTTTAACGAGGCAAAATATAGCATTTTTAACTAAATCAAGGGCCATAACTCCGCTGTTACTGATCCGATTTGGCTGGTTTCCGAACTCGTCTGAGCTTTCATTGACATTAACAATCTGGAAAATATTGGTAAAGATCAGATGAAAAATGAAGGCCCTGTCGTCTTAACGAGACAAAAGTTAACGACGGACGGACGACGGACGGACAACGGACGGACGGATGACGGACAACTCGGCATCCCATAAGGGCCAGTAGAGTTAAAAATAGATGTAAAAATCGAACAGGAAAAGCAGCATTCATGAAGGACAATCAACCTCAAACACACACAGAAAAAAGAACAGCTTTAAAGATAAATGAAAGACAAAATAAGACAACACAAGCACAAAAGGAGTGTACCGCCTTAAACGGTCAGTGGTAAAAAAGGGCCGCTGGGGGTTTAAACCAGGTTCTAGGTTGCACAGCTTTGTTGATAGCAGTTTTTGATTATCCGCAATTATCAAATAACCACCCTTTGAAGTTGTGATATCATCCATAAGAGATTATTACTTGCCAACTTTGAAACTCTTTGATGGATTGTTTTGGTCTGAAGTAAGTGTGCTAACAAACTTCAAACATTTTATTAAAACCCTATTTAAGCTTTTATACTCACTCATAAACCAGCATTAACAGTGGGTACTTTTCATTTTTGTTCAGTACATAACTTTCTCACCACAAAACTGCAGTTATTGCAAATGCTGAGTGCTGAGTGTATCGAATTTTGTTGGTCTTATTTTGCTATATATAATGTATGAGTTACCACCCTAAAATGGTAACACAAAGACCTCATGGAAATCCAACACATGAGACACACTAAATAGGTAGGTGGGTGGGGTAAATTAGCAAACAAATTTGAACGGTTATGACGCTTAAATCTCAAAAAAAACTAAATTTGAACGTCTGAAGTTGTATGCCAGAAGTTGTCAAACATATTATGAAATAGAAATGACGCAATTGATTTTCAATTTTAATTTGGTTATACATGGTACACATGAGATATAGGGTCCTATAGAAACCACAGCGTCCAAACGCAATGGCATCATAGTCCGCACTGTACTACAAACAAGGAGCAATTTTTAATTAATTATAAAATGAAAAAGACAAAATACAACAGAAAGGGTGGTGAAGACAGGGTTACCGACTTGGGACGGTCAGTAGGTAATTAGGCCTACAGGTTAGCTTGAATCCTCGCTATTATCCTGTCTTCAGCGCCAAATTATACAAAACAGGAAGGAATTCTCTAACAATATAGTCCACATCCAGAGAAAATAACAAATCTAACACTAATATGTTGTTGTAAAGCTATATCAAATACAAAATAAGAAACATCTCAGGATGTATTCAAAATTGTTCGGAACAGTTGCATCCAAAGAAAAAAACAATCTAGGATACGACCAGAAAACCCGAAGGACGAAAGCTCATGCACCTACCTCCCTTGGTCGGGGTTTCAGTAGGTGCAAAAATAGAGTCCCAAGAGGTTGTCCAGTCATCGCACAAGGGAAAAGTGAAGAGTAGTGACTGACTGTAGAGGGGTCAATCACTTAACGCGCAGTACGTTGTAATACTAAAGTGTCGTACCCTTTTCTGACGAACATCCTGATTAATTTTGTAAGGTGGTCAGGAAATCTGCCAGATCCCTTTAACTTAGGAAGTGTATAGACCACATCTCCATAACATAAGGGTTGTGATATTCCTAGTCGCAGAATAGTTTTAAGGTTGATGTTGTTTTTCTCCAGTAGGTTTTGTTTTCGTTGTGGCGGTAGCATTTTGAGAAAGATCTACGTAGTTTGTGATAACGAAAACCCTGCTGAAGAAGTTTACTTGTAATAACTTGATTTCCGTCATTGAAGTCTATAACATCATTACAAGCTCTAGCAAATCGAATGATTTGGGAGATATAAACCCCGTATGAAAACGAGGTACATCACCAACCAGGTGTGGATAGTTAACGTTGAAGTCATCTCTCTTAGTCGTAGATTTTAGTATGTATGAAATCATTAGAAATCGAGAGATGAAGATCGAGGAATGCTGCTTCATTATCCGAACTGTTGGCTTTATTCAGCGTGAGCTCTGGTGGATACATGTTAGTAGCCATATGAGCAAAGAACGGATTATCAACATTGAGTTGTTTTTGTTTGTAGATACCGAGATGTATTATCAATAACTTCACTCTGGCTAACATGTGACAAACTCAACGGCAAGGTCTATCACAACCTGACTTCTATGGTAATGTGATTTATAGACTTCGTAAGATTCTTGGTTATGATCACTTTCAAACTTTCTTTGTTAAACTTGGTAAAAAGTTTATTAAACGAGGTTAAGACCCTATCATTTTGCAACGTACTGCATGCTTGGTGGTGGACCCTTTTACAGTTCGCCACTATGCTTTCCTCTTTAATTGTACGATGACCGGACAGGCTGTGGACCCTATGATGATGCCCACCTAAGGCCCATTGGGATGGTGGTGTTTGATGTTTGTCTATGATCTTTCTTGTCGTGCCCTTAATGGTTTATTCTCTTGTTGCTCTGGCTTCTGCCAAGCCAATGAGCACCTTTATTGTGGCTTTCTAGGCTATTGTTTTTTTGAATTATATTTACACGAGCATATTGTGTTTTACTTATATTGCCTTTTGATGCTGCCTCGTTGGTTAGAGATTAGATCATGGCGGGGATTTCTTTATTTACACTGTCCTGTTTTAATGGGATGGCAGTCGTGTAAGTGTGAGGTTTGGTGCACCCTAGAACCGGTTTAAACTCCCCAGTGGCCTTTGTTGCCACTGACCGTTCCAAGGCGGTAGCGCTATTGTCAACCCTTTGTGTTTGTAATGTCGTTTGCATTTTATATTACTTTTGCCTTCTCGTGTGTCTGTTTGCGTGTTTGTTTTTGTGTTTTGTGTTTAACTGTCATCCTTGAATACTGTTTTCCCTGTCCGATTTTTGTATCTTTCTTTCAACATAAAATCTCTTTCATAGCAGTACAAGAACAAATCCTGGCGGTAAACAGTTTTACCGTATCTAATCAAGATGTTATCGAGAATGAAAGATAACGCTCTACAAACATCGGCACAAGTCCACAAATTATAAATATCAATAGGGGCGTTTGTAACGAAAGCCCTGACATTATTACAAGCTAGAAAAGTTATACCTTCTCTAGCAAATGTCTTCTGAATAAGCTGAAGCAACTTATCTTTGATTAGAGTATGTGGTAGAGTAGTTATGGTGTGGAAAAGCCGTAGGTGCTTAGAGAAGAGGCATGAAAATGCTTACACCATAGTTTATCAAGGACTTCTCCAGAGTTTTTGATAGACCAAAACAGATTCCTGTGTTTCAAAAGTCTTTCTACAGTACTTAATATCATGTTCTTTATTCGCGGAAAGTCAGGAAGTCAATAGTTTTGATATACTGGTCGATCGTGTTACAGGAAACCTATGTATCGGGTAATCCGTAATTGTGCATTATACCTGCTTTATATAACCACTGATAACACAGTAATGACATGTGATACATCAATACAGCCGTTCTTTTTTATCATACATGTGCAAATTCTCTATCTCTCTCCCCTATGTTTCACCTACAAAACTATGTTTAACACATACTTACATACCCTTATCAATAAAATAGTCTGTTTAATGAGAGATACTCCACATTACATAAGAAAAACTATTAACAGAGATATGCCTAAAGCATACAAAAATACAATAAAGAATACAAAACCAAACATGTTATGAACAATAGTTGAAATATCTAGACAAATTAATCATAATGTTTACAAACATCACAATAAAAGCACAGCCTCGTTTGGACATTTAGTTGTCTACATTTCGTTTCTGCAGCTTGACAAACACTGGTTTTGCCGGTTTACCGAGGCCTACCTTTGACAATTGCATTGGTACCTGAAATTCACAATATTGTTTATATGTAGACATGACCGATATCTGCGATTATTTTATTTTATTGCCGATTATTTCAAAGAATTGCCGACAAAAATGGCGATTATTTTTTTAAAAAATAAATAAAGATTGGTGTTGCTGTTTTACCCATTGTAAAACCGTCTGTATTGGCACAGTAACCAGTGACTGCAATAAAATACGTTCATCCCATCAAGCTACTTGTGAAGTTCACACGTTTGCCAGTAAGTGCTAAATAGTTGTTATAGATATTATTATGGAATTAATGACCATATGGCAAGGTGGTACTACACTCAAGTGATATGAAAACGCAACACGGAAATTTCCGCTATATATTGTATATACTGCACACTTAATTGCACATAATATTCCAAAGAAATCCCAAGACGTTTTTTAAAAAGAAAGTTGCAGTTAACTAGAGAAAGGACACAACTGTGATGTTGTAGACGTTTTAATCACACTACACTTTGTAACAAGAACTTCATAAATGTTGAAGTAGCTCTTTGAAAAACTGAGCTAGTTCAGTACTGTATTTAACGTAAATGGTATGCAAAATGTTGCATCCTAAGTTTGCTCACATGATTGAGCCAAACGCGTACTCTGTGAATAATGAAACATTGAAGGAATACTATTTGCTGTATTATTTGTTGTTTTAGTATTTTTTCCAAAAGGAAAGGTCTTACGTAGCCATGTACCATTCGATTAAAAGCAGCATATTGTACATACAATATATAGCGGAAATTCCCGTGTTGCGTTTTCATATCACTTGAGTGTAGAATAGTAATTGTTTAGTTGCACATATATAGGATCGCGTATCTAGAATTTCTTCATATATCAGTATGTCATATCGTTTTAGTAATTTAAATAATTGAAGTCAAAAGTAAAATGTATACGGTCTGCAACCAGTAAATGTTACACATTCATTATCAAATGGCAAACGAATGCACAGTGGTTGTCTTCAAATAAAAATATGATATGTGAAAAAGTATAAGAAGAAGGCTAACAATTCAAATATACTCTGTAAAAGAAGTTTTGGACCATGACAGTGTTCGAACCCGTACAATGATCGCTGAACCATGACATTCGACCATAACCCTTATTATCTCAGTTGATAATTCACAATAGATCAACAATCAACAATAACTATCGTTTACAATGAAAGTTTGCGAAAAATTAATAATCTTTTTATTGGTTACTCGAATGTGTCCGTAACTGTTACTTTAAATGGACTTTGCAACATTTTTTACAGACCCTTTGTGTGTTCGCGATATTTTTTTAAAATCAAATCTTGTTTGGCATTTAATGTTTCTGGTACCAAATGAACCGGGTAGGGTAGACCTTGGTTACTAAAAAAAGATACTTAAATTGTGTCCACTAGTTTTATTTTTATATGACTTTATATACCCTGGTCCAAAACTTTTTTTACCGAGTATATTATCTTTCAGTTAATTGTTCGTTTTGTCTAATTACCTCCAGTTTATCCGTCTTGAAGAAGCGGTACTTCTGTAAGAGACTCACTATCGTCATCTTAACTTCCAGCAGGGCTAATCGCATTCCAATACAGTTTCGGGGACCGTGACCAAATGGCATATAGGCGAACTCATTAATATGTGTTTTATTTTCTGGTGAAAACCTGTTCAAATACATATGTACAGTATATTTTAAAAAATGGACAAAATAATATATAGGGTACTATAGAAACCACAGCGTCCGAACGCAATGACATCGTAGGTCCGCACTGTACTGCAAACAAGGACTAGAAACTACAATGATAGAGACAAAAAACAACAGAAAGGGTGGTGAAGACAGGGTTACCGACTTGGAACGGTCAGTAGGCAATAAGGCCTACTGGTTAGCTTGAATCGATTTTAAATGCGCAGAATCCTCGCTATTATCCTGTCTTCAGCGCTCAAATAGACAAGACAGTGTAAACAAAACTACATCCCATCAAAAGGAATTCTCTAACAATAAAGTCCACATCCAGAGAAACTAACTAAAGATACACATACAAAATAATAAACATCTCAGGATGTATCCAGAATCGTACTGAACAACCATAATAGTTGCAGCTAAAGAGAAACCAATCTAGGGTACGACCAGAAAACCCGAGGGACGAAAGCTCATGCACCCACCTCCCTTAGTTGGGGTTTCAGTAGGTACAATCATAGAGTCCCAAGAGGTAGTCCAGTCATCGCACAAGTGAAAAGTGAAACCTATTCATCTATTTTAACACAATTCATCTCCTGTGCGATTTAATAATCGTTCAAATATCGGAATGCTGCCTTTTAGCTTAAATATCCATTTACCTTTCAGGATCATATTTAGTAGGATTCTCCCAGTATTCCGGCATGTAGTGTAAGGCCAGTGTAGAATACGTGACATCCATCCCTTTCTTTATTTTCACACCGCATACGTCAACGTCTTCATTGGCCTGTCTGTTTATTCTAAAATTCATATGTAAGCCAATTAAACAAAACGCACACAATTCAAACACGAAATTGATATTATAGTGATATCAATCGAAGGTCGTTATCTAACAGTTTAATAATTGTCGTTATATAACTGTTAAATGTGTGCTAATAAACTACAGAAGTTAAAGCTCAATACTCTTCTAAGAGAAATACCACACTCATGCGATAAACAATAGTGTAAGACTATGTCATGGGTGTCCGGTTCAGATAGGGAATTACAACGATTTGATTGGAACCGAGGCTCATTTGATAGGCCGAGTCAAACACATAAAGCGAGAGTTGGAATTCCCTGTTAATGCGCGAGATTTGTTTTATCTACCTGCGTGTGTAAGTTAATATGTTCCATCACTTATGTAAAATGCGAATATCCTTATTTAGTATGCAAGACAAACCTATCCATTGTATGTTGTTGATCTATTAAGTTTTTTATTATTCGTAATAGTTATTATATTTCGTTAAGTGATGTTTAAAGTACTCAATGAACAAAACAAAGGTAGCTTACAAACTAAAGTGTGTAGACCTAGATCTAATATTTCGTGCAGGCTGTCATTTAAATATATGCATATACATGACTACCTTGCAGCTGGCGGATGCATACGCAATGTTTCACTCACAACCATGTCCAAATACTTCATTTTAAACACATTGTCATACGTTGGCAGCTCCTGAAGTGTTATATAAATGGTATATGTAATAGCATGCTAAACATGCATATTTAGAGCTTACACTCACTACATTGGAAAACGCAACACTTGGTATTTGTTTATTTTTTTTCTAGAGTGGAATTGAAGTCCTCGTGCAAAATGTCTTTTAACTGAAAGAAGTAGAGAAACTCTTAAGCAATTGTTTATCGGCATATATTAACCTTTGGGAGGACAAAGAGGCTTGTGTAGTAACATAAAATAATACAATCTTGATTTGAACAAAAAGAAACAGCTGACTAAAAGTGATCGCAAATCGAAAATGTTGCGTTTTTAAATATACTGAGTCTATTTAATAATTGTGATTTGTTCTTTATATTTGTTTACAAATGTTGGTGAAGAAAATGTTTTGTATCTACCAAATTATACTTGTATAATAGTTATGAAAATCTTCTTCAATAACTTATTCTAAAGACAAAATAATTAAGATGACTCTGATCAAGGGGTGGGATTGAAATCCGGGGCCAATGCTGGTTGGATGGTTGTATCCGTCTGTCCATGCCCATTTGTATATATTTTCATACAGTGGGATCTCAATGGGCTCCAAGTCATGACCCAGGGAGTATGCTATGTTCCCAAGGGGTGGGGACGGACCCCAGGCCAAGGGTCTATATCCACAGGGATGAGGACGTACTCCGGGCTGATGCTGGTTAGATGGTTTTATCCGTCTGTTAATGTCTAGTAGGTGTATACATGATAATACGTCTGAATATCAACGGTTTCCAAGTTATGAACCAGATGCTCTATTTCGTCAATACGTCCAGGGCCATAACTCTGGTAATATTAACCCTATTAGCTGGTTTTCAAAAGTGTCCTATTTTTTGAATGTATGTATTCATAGAATATACTAATGCAATTGTTTGAACACATTAATCATATCTGGGGATTTTCTACTGAACTAAGACGAGTATGTCCTTGGTTATCTAATCCAATCGTGTTTACAAAGCAAATGTTAAGAGCCGGACGGCGGACAATTTGTCATACCATAAGCTCTGCTGGCGTTCGACAAGAAAGCTACATTATGTTGGCTGAGCTGGTACGCTGGTAAAGAAAGAAAATAAAAGTTGAACAGGAAATTTAGCATTCAAGAACCACAATCCAACAAAAACACGCATAGCAACGAACTACAAGGATACATTAAAGGCAAGGTATACGAAATCACAAACATAAACGGTTGACATTAGGCTATCGCCGTGGATCGGTTTGTGGCAAGAAAGGCCGCTAGGGGATTAAACCAGGTTCTAGGATGCACCAAACCTCACTCTTATACTGCTATCATCCAAACAAAATTGGACAGTGTAAATAAAGAAATTCCCGATAGGCTATAACAAACTAGGAAGTATTAATGAGCAATATCATTAAAAAAAAAAGAGTATGAGAGTGGACCTTTGGAAACGAGCAAAGACGACACATACGAAATATTGAAGTCTCGGTTTGATTGAGACTGTTCATGAACGGTAGTGAAATATGTCAGCTACCGCTCATGCCCTCTAGCCCCGGATTGAGCAGAACTCAATATTCATAAAATCAATAGTATATAATTTTAAACATCCCGAAGATGGCATGTATATGGCGGTGGACATAAAGATATTTTCTTCCCCCATGTCCAGCGGCTTATGGTCGCAGTATCTAACAAAATACTATGCCCCGTAGAGCGAAATAAACAAAATGGAATTTAGTTGGGAGCAGCGGTTATGAAGCCTGCATATCCTATGAGTGGTTAAACGAAACAGAGCCTTTTATCGGCCGGAGTAGTGGAACCACCGCATCAAAAATTAAGTAAGAAAACAAAAGCAATTGAAAATGTACCACCGATAACTAAACACACAGATGATTATATGTTTATGAATATAAAGCAAAATCCTGCATAAAGCTATATTTACATAAGCACCTGCTATTAACTGTATTAAACTAGTAACCAGAATAGTCTCCACGTAGCATATTGATCAAACCCAGCATGGTTATTTGCGTTTTTTACCATTTAGGTAAACAAAGACCCTGAGAAAAACGTCTACAACATCACAGTTGTGTCCTTTCTCCAACTACTGCAACTTCTTTTTTAAAAAACATCTTGGGCTTTCTTTGGAATATTATCTGAAATTAAGTGTGCAGTATATACAATTTCCGACTTACGTACTGCATGCTTGGTGGTGGACCCTTTTACAGTTCGCCACTATGCTTTCCTCTTTAATTGTACGATGACCGGACAGGCTGTGGACCCTATGATGACGCCTACCTAAAGCCCATTGGGACGGTGGCGTTTGATGTTTGTCCATGATCTTTCTTGTCGTGCCCTTAATGGTTTATTCTCTTTCTGCTCTGGCTTCTGCCAAGTCATTGAGTACCTTCATTGTGGCTTTCTAGGCTATTGTTTTTTGTATTATATTTACACGAGCATATTTGTGTTTTACTTATATTGCCTATTGATGCTGCCTTGTTGGTTAGGGATTAGATCATGGCGGGGATTTATTTATTTACACTGTCCTGTTTTAATGGGATGCCAGTAGGGTAAGTGTGAGGTTTGGTGCACCCTAGAACCGGTTTAAACCACCAGTGGCCTACTTTGCTACTGACCGTTCCAAGGCGGTAGCCCTATTGTCAACCCTTTTGTGTTTGTGATGTCGTTTACTTTTATTATTACTTTTGCCTTCTTGTTTGTCTGTTTCCATGTTTGTTTCTATGTTTTGTGGTTGACTGTCCTCCTTGAATGCTACTTTCCCTGTCCGATCTTTTTATATTTCTTTGCTGTTCTTTTTCGCTTCAGTATATGATTGTATACTTATATCATATAATACTGGGGTATATTTACATGTGCTAGTTCGGTGTCAATTTCTCTCAGCAGTTCTTCTTGGCAGTTTGGATTGGTGACGAGGTCATAAATAATCCAACTGAGAGTTACCGCTGTCGTATCATATCCAGCTACCATAAATACTAAGGAATTGATTAAAACTTCGTCGTCAGTTAAGCCTGTAAGTTAAAATGTATGATTACAATATTGAACATTTTAGAAATTAATTATAATTATTTGAAATAATGAAAAAGCATTTAAAACAATTATTTACAACAAGGATATGATATAGTAAATAAAACTCCTAAGGAATGTGAATGTAACACATCAAAATGTTGCTATGCTCCAGCAGGCCATGTCATCACTGGTCATTTTGATACTGTTGATAAAGGTATTCGGCATCTGTGTTCGAAAGGTCCTAAGTATAGATTACCTTCATCTATCGATTTTAATGCCTGTCGTGCTCAGATCGCCCAATCCTTTGAGGATTTTAGTATACAATGTTGTCGTAGAGAACGTGCGGACCCAAACTCTTTTTCTACTTGGAAAAATCATTTTTTAAAATTATAGATACACATATTAACTTTTATAATGCTAACCCCTCTTTACTTCCTCCGAGACATAGGTTTTCCATCCGTCATTTAAAATCGGGAATTCAAGAATTTCATAATAAATTTGTTTCAGTTCCTGCTGATAAAGCAGCTAATAATGTAGTTATTGTTTGACGCCTACATTATGTCAAAGTTTTATCTCTTGAACTCTGTAACACTAATTCGTATACTCCAGTTCATTCTACTGAGGATGATGTTGTTTCCACACATATCATTCTGTACGAAAGGCAGAACAAACTGGCAACTATGTACTGGATTCCTAAATTACATAACAATCCGTATTAGGCCCGCATTATTTCGAATTCTAGTGCCTGCACCAAGACAAACATCTCCAAACTTTTAACTTCTTTTCTTACTGCCGTTAAAGATCACGTTAAACAAAATTGGGATAAAACTTATGAAAACTCTGGGATTAATTTGTTTTGATCTATAAAAATGTCAGGAGACGTTCTTGATAAAATTTGCAATACACGTCAAGTTTCATCTATTAGCACATATGACTTCTCTAAACTATATACAACCTTGCCACATCACTTTATCAAAGACAAGCTTATTGCTCTTATTCAAAAAAACAAGCTTATTGCTCTTATTCAAAAAAACATTCGCTAGAGAAAATACTACATTTTTGGCCTGTAATAATAGTAAAGCGTTTTTTACTAACGGCAGTTTAGACAAGTACACGATGTGGACTTGCCAAGAAGTTTGTGAAGCACTCATCTTCCTATTAGGTATGGAACGACCGTTTATAGACAAATTATTGGTATCCCTATGGGTACTAACTGTGCACCACTTGTCGCAGTTTTGATTTTATATTGCTATGAAAGAGATTTCATGTTGAGTCTTTCACCAGATACACAGGAAGATGTTACTGAGGCCTTTATTGACACCTCTCGGTATCTGGGTGACATACTAAACATTGACAACCCTTTCTTTTCTACTACGGTTGATAATATATATCCTAAAGAACTTCAACTTAACAAAGCGAATATTTTTTATACTTTTCCTGATTTAAGAGAGATGATTTTAATTTTGTTATTGTTAATTATCCCCAATTAGATGGGGATGTTCCCCGAGCAAATTCTTATGGGGTCTATGTGTCTCAACCTATTCGTTTTTCTAGAGCTTGTACTCGAGTTGAGGACTTTAATATTCGTAATCTTTATATAACTAAAAGGCTACTCCATGAGGGTTACCGTTACCATAAACTTCGTAAAACCTTTGCAAAATTTTATTATCGTAACCCTGATCTTCTTTCCAAACATAAAAGTAATTTAAGAACTCTTCTGCAACAAAGACTATCACAACCTGACTTCTATGGTGACGTGATTTACAAACTAATTAGTTTAATTAAGTATGCTGAGTAACGTTATTATCGGTGCACACCAATTACCGCCGTATGTCGTAAGAACAGGTTTTCTCAAGTAGAATATTTTCAAACAAGCATTTTTAAAATAGATTCACTCTGCCTGTCAACACAGGAAAATAACATGAATATTTAGTATTTTAAAGGAATCTAAACAGTAAACTACGGTTATTTGTCTCTGATTTTCCACATTTGTACGAATATTTGTTTTTAACGTCTTTTTTTAACTGATATATTTTGCATATTTGTTTACTTATGCCGTCTTTAAAGCCTGGCTAACAGCTTCTCATAAATTCACGTCATATTTTGTCAACTGTGGTTAAAAATTTGCACAAAAAAGAAATAACAGATAGATTTTACACATATACCAGTTACTGCATATTTGTTCTGCGGTCGCTATACCGTCAGACATACCTCGCTTTTTGCGATCATCAACAGACAACTGGTCTTCGTTACTTTCAGACGTAGCTTCTCCATCCGCAATGTCACCTTTATGGACATTTATTAGTAGTTGCAGCAAGTCACGGTGATTCTGAAACATATTACCATATTTAGCCTGCGTTTGTGTGACATTTGTCCATGTTAGTAAATTAAAATCCATCTTAAAGTTACCAAACTACTAACTGTTTGCTATAGTAGATTCAAAGACGTGTGAACCCTTCCGAGGAAATAATGCTTTTACTGCCTTGCAGACCCTCGAACAAAATGCATATATTTTGTGGGAAATAAACATTTCTAAATAAAAGATGTTTCCAACGAATATTTTCTAAAATATAGTTATTGTTAGCAAATACTGTGTACTTCAAGATAATGAAATAAAATAATATGTCGCAATTTTAAAGTGACTGGAAGCGATCTGGAGGTATACTGTGTGTCCATCCAAATCCGGATAAAACCACCATCATTTGTGTTTAGTTTCATATTCAGTATGTATATGCGCTAAAGTTAGTAGGACCCATGCTCCGTACGATTTAATGGTTTTAATGAAATAGTTTGGTCTGGAAAACTAGAAGAATCGGCTAGATTTTGATCTTTAATTCATATGATGCTTTAAGGTTCGTATACTTTATTGTTTTATGATCGAAGCACAATTTATTTGAAATATATGTATAAATGGTAGCAATACAAGTGCCATTTAGATAAATATTATGATTTAGCAACAAAAACCAGCCGGGTTTTCAAGACCAAACATTTTCATAAAACATAATTAAACCTAAGGTAGCATGCAGCTTAACTGCATACATATGCACATTATTTATGAAACTGAAACACATAATACGGGTTTTCATTTGCATATGGAGTGACAACAATCAATCTTCCAGATCGCCTCCAAGTCCTTTTAACCCTGAACTTTTTAAAACAGTGATGCGGTTTGTGAAAAAATCACAGAATTTCTCATGAGCTGTTTGCATATACCAACCCTATTTTTTATGCGTAAAAATAGCAAACAATCATCAAGTCTGTAATATTAATGTTTTAAATGGTTCTGTTGACGTTTTAGACAGACAGAAAGCTGTAGCGGCTTTACACAATAAATCTATTGATGATCTTTAACAAGTAATGAACTCTTCTTGATTTCAGTGTATCAATAATTGTCTTCCATATCTTAACAGTTAATTCGGTTCATAATTATGAAAACTAGTAAAACTAGATCTCAGTCGATCTTATATTTCTGCTCTTACCATAGAGCCACCTCTTTGACCCCGCCACACACTCTATAATGACCATGGGGTAACATTTTTATACCAATTATTCAGAGAGAAATGATTGTTTAACCCGCCAACCCATCAAGCGTAAACTCCAGATCATGACCTACACTTCCTATTCCAAATCCCGTATGAGGGATCTCAACGTTTTTATGACTCAGGGGCCTCACGGGTGGGGATGGACCTCGGGGCGAATGCTGTTTCAATGGTTGTATTGGTATGTTCATGACCAGTAAGTTTATATATGGTTATGACCCCAGGGGTGAGGATGGATCCCGCTGCCAATGCTGGTTGGATGGTTGTATCCGTTCGTTCATTCCCAGCAAGTGTATATATGGTTATTGGGAGGGTATCTCAAAAATAATGTTGATCCCGTCCATCCCCTCAAGGGTAACCCACTGGGCATGACCTAGGCGACCCATTCAAAATCCCGTCTGATTTGTTTTTAACTTGAGTAAATAATTACACTACACAAATTCAAATCCCTACTAAGTTATACCATACAGGAGTAATTCAGCTTTTATGTAAAACCACTCACACACCACTAGCCCTGCCCCAATAATTCCAGTTTTTTGTATATTCTTGGACCTAGTTTTGTCATATCCTAAATTATGAAGTATAGTTTTATGTAGGAGGAGATGCATTCCATCACGCACGCACGGACGCATGGACGCACGACGGAACAATAACATGTTCCCTGATTTTTTTTTCGAACGGCGCGGGGATAAATAGATGTACTCTAAGACAGTTATGCGCAGAACAGATACGTATAAACAGCTCTTCATTATAATAAGCATGGTACGTGAAAACATGATGATAGTATTTAAACAATGTAAATTTGAAATATAAACAGAAATAAACTTGTGTTATCATACTGTGTTAGAGCTCTTTCTTTCTTTAAATGCAGACGTGGTGGCCTGTTTGAAGAAACTAAATGCCTTCGCTGATGCAATTTCAAAGGGAGTTAACTTTAATATAAACGACAAATCGGGAAAAAACACTGAAACAGAAAAAAAGAATGAAATTAAAATCGATATGAGGCATTATTAAGGGATTGTTTCAATTCAGAATGATAAGAACTCATCAGATTTCAGATCGTAATTATTGTTATACATTATGCGAACTTCCAAATGCGGTCATCTACGTTGGTCTACGTTGGTCAGAGTTCGAGACCAAGTCTTAGAACCGGAACTTGCACTTGCGCCTTAGAACAGGTTTCAACCCCCAGTGGCCTACTTTTCCCTGTCCGATCTTTTTATACTTCTTTAGCCACTTTTTTTATTACTTTTAATATTTGTTTACTTTTAATTATGTGTTAAGCTACTTTACTTTGTGTTTGTATGACACTAAATGGAATCTGATTGGTTCTTACCATTCTGCAAGTGAGTACTCCATAAAACACAAACATACATACAGTTATATATGTGAATAGTTGCTTACGAATTTAAGAAATTTCATGAAACAATCTGAAATTACTCAAAATGTCAAATTAACATGGTCGGTAATATGCATATACGTATATGGCTTACTTCTGTTCGCTGCTTCTAATGGATATCTTTTTCAGTATGTACTTACATTCATCTAGCGCTGTTTTATTATGTGTGGCGATGTAAAATGTTGCCTCGACTAAGCATCAGTGTTTTCATTACTATTATTCAATGTTCCTTTGCTGTCATCGGTCCACATTATTGATTACCGCTTAAGCCGGTGCATAGGGCGTTCGATTAGTTGCACCTTACATTATCTCTCGTCAAAGGACTCGATAAAACTGAGTCGGACAATTTTTATCTCTGTTTTGTAATCGTTGTTTCCATGGAATCCCCTTTTCAGTATTTATTCAAATACAGTATGTTTTCCGTGTAAAAGTTATATTATTAATACCTACCATTTAATAAAAAAATAGGATTAGAGCCGGGATTGAACTCTAGAAATTCCTTGGAGTATTTTATGAAAGGATTATCAGGGTTTCTGAGGGCATTGACATCCAAGCCAAACCCTGTACTGCAGATGACATCCATGGTGTGCCCCCTCAGGATTCTAAATGAAATACAAGTAGTATACATGTTGTTCTTATCGCAAGATCAGTTACTGGTTGTGATAATAACATTTTACCTACACGAACGTCATAGAAGATGTTTTGGACTTTTGAAGGGTAACGGATAAACATAAACGGTGGTTTACATGTTGTTCCTATCGCATCATTTACTGGTTGTGATAATAACATTGTACCTCCACAAATGCCATGGAGGATGACGGAGACACATAAAAGGGAGTATAAAAGAAATGTAGCCTTCACACAACACACTCGACCAAATACCCGTATTCAAAACATACAGCACTTACAAGGATACGAAGACGCACTACAAACATAAAATGGCTGCCTCTAGGGGTCCGCCTTGGAATGGTCGGTGGCAAAATGGCTGCCACTAGGGGTACCGCCTTGGAATTGTCAGTGGCAAAAGGGCTGCTACTAGGGGTACCTCCTTAAATGGTCGGTTGCAAAAGGGCTGCCACTAAGGGTACCGCCTTGGAATGATCGGTGGCAAAAGGGCTTTCACTAGGGGTACCGCATTGGAATGATCTGTGGCAAAAGGGCTGCCATTAGGGGTACCGCCTTGGTATGGTCGGTGACAAACACACTCGACCAAATACCCGTATTCAAAACATACAGCACTTACAAGGATACGAAGACGCACTACAAACATAAAATGGCTGCCTCTAGGGGTACACCTTGGAATGGTCGGTGGCAAAAGGGCTGCCACTAGGGCTACCGCCTTGGAATTGTCGGTGGCAAAAGGGCTGCCACTAGGGGTACCGCCTGCCTTGGAATGGTCGGTGGCAAAAGGGCTGCCACTAGGGGTACCGCCTGCCTTGGAATGGTCGGTGGCAAAATGGCTGCCACTAGGGGTACCGCCTTGGAATTGTCGGTGGCAAAAGGGCTGCTACTAGGGGTACCTCCTTAAATGGTCGGTTGCAAAAGGGCTGCCACTAAGGGTACCGCCTTGGAATGATCGGTGGCAAAAGAGCTTCCACTAGGGGTACCGCATTGGAATGATCTGTGGCAAAAGGGCTGCCATTAGGGGTACCGCCTTGGTATGGTCGGTGGCAAAAGGGCTGACACTAGAGGTACCGCCTTGGAATGGTCGGTGACAAAAGGGCTGACACTAGGGGTACCGCCTTGGAATGGACGGCGGCAAAAGGGCTGACACTAGGGATACCGCCTTGAAATGGTCGGCGGCAAAAGTGCTTACACTAGCGGTACCGCCTTGGAATGGTCGGTGGCAAAAGGGCTGACACTAGGGGTACCGCCTTGGAATGGTCGGTGGCAAAAGGGCTGCCTCTAGGGGGTACCGCATTGGAATGGTCGGTGGCAAAAGTGCTGACACTAGGGGTACCGCCTTTAAATGGTTGGTGACAAAAGGGCTGACACTAGGGGTACCGCCTTGGAATGGTCGGTGGCAAAACGACCACTTGGGGATTAAACTATGTGTTTTGGTGCCGCAAACTTCACCCTTACCCTATTATCAAAAGAGTTTTGATCCGATCATTTTGCAACGTACTGCATGTTTAGTGGCTAACCCATTTAATGTTCGCCACTATGCTTTCCTCTTTGATTGTGCGATGGCAGGACAGTTTGTGAACCCTATGATGACGTCTAACCAAATCCTCCAAGGACGGTATCGTCTGATGCTTGTTTTATTGTTTTGTACCCTTAATGATTTGTTTCCATGTTGTTCCGGCGTCTGCTTGCTCTGTGGCTTTCTACGCTTTTGTTTTTTTTCATATTCATATATACATGATCATGTATGTGTTATACTTATATTGCCTATTAATGATGTATTGTTTGTTAGAATATGTAACCTGGCGGTGATATTTTTATTTACACTGTCCCGTTTTATTGGGATGACAATAGGGTAAGAGTGAGGTTTGGTGCGTTCTAGAACCTGATTTAAACCCACCAGCGGCCCTTTTTGCCACTAGCCGTTCCAATGCGGTAGCACTATTGTCAACCCTTTTATGTTTGTGATGTCGTGTCTTGACTTTCAGTCATCTTTTAAATTGTTGTTTGTTTCTATATGTGCTTCTGGTTGGCTGTGATCCTTGAATCTACATTTCCTGTTCGACATTTATTTCTACTTTTACATAGACGTCGTCATAGGGTCCTCGTTCTGGCAGGTCATCATAAAATAAAAAAATAAAGCAAAGCGGCGAAATTTAAATGGGTCAATCAATAAACATACAGTGCATTTCAAAATATAGGATCAAAACATTCTAACAAGTTTAACAAATATTGTATGAACGTGATCATGACCAAGGGTCTTACGAAGTTTATTCATCGCGTTACCATATATGTCAGCTTGTGTTATTTATTTTTTGCAGAAGAGGTTTTAAATTTAGTTAAGTGTTTTAAACGTAAGCCAGGGTTACGTTTAATAGTTCACACTTTAATTTTCAGTTCATGTCTGTGCACCCCTTGTCGCAGATTTGTTTTTATATTGCTATGAAACAGATTTCATGTTGAGTCTTTCACCAGATACCCAGGCAGATGTTATTGGAGCCTTTAATGACACCTCTCGGTATCTGGATGACATACTGAACATTGACAACCCTTTCCTTTCTACTATGGTTATTAATATATATCCTAAAGAACTTCAACTCAACAAAGCTAATATTTCTGATACTAACACTTCTTCTCTCGATTTACATCTCTCCATTGAAAATGGTGAGTTAATTACCAAAATATATGACAAGAGAGATGATTTTAATTTTCATGTTGTTAATTATCCCCATTTAGATGGGGGATGTTTCCCCCAACAACTTCTTATGGTGTCTATGGGCCTCAACTTATTCGTTTTTCTAGAGCTTGTACTCGAGTTGAGGACTTTAATATTCGTAATCGTTGTATAACTAAAAAGCTACTCCATCAGGGCTACCGTTACCATAAACTTCGTAAAACCTTTACAAAACTTTATTATCGTAACCCTGATCTTCTTTCCAAATATAAAAGTAATTTAAGAACTCTTCTGCAACAAGGACTATCACAAACTGACTTCTATGGTGATGTGATTTACAAACTTCGTAAGATCCTTGGTCATGATCACTTTCATACTATCTTTGCTAAACTTGTAAAAGGTTTATCAAAAGAGATTATGACCCTATCATTTTGCAACTCACAGCATGCTTGGTGGTGGACCCATTTACAGTTCACCACTATGCTTTCCGCTTTAATTGTGTGGACCCTATGATGACGTCTACCTAAAGCCCAAAAGGATGGTGATGTTTGATATTTGTCTGCAATCTTGTTGTGTCGTGCCCTCAATGGTCTATTCTCTTGTTACTCTGGCTTCTGCCACCGTGGCTATCTATGCTATTGTTTGTTTTGTATTTATATATACACGAACATCTTTGTGTTTTACTTATATTGCCTACTAATGCTGCCTTGTTGGTTAGAGAACGGTTCATGGCGGGGATTTCTTTATTTACACTGTCCCATATTATTGGGATGACAGTAGGGTAAGTGTGAGGTTTGGTGCACCCTAGACCTGGATTAAACCCGCAACGGCCTTTTTTGCCACTGACCGTTCCAAGGCGTTAGCCCTAGTGTCAACCCTTTTTGTGTTTGTGACGTCATATAACTTTATTCTTTGTTAACGTTGCCTTTCGTGTTTGTCCTTTTGCGTGCCTTTGGGTTTACTGTGTTCTGTGAAAGCTGCATTTCCTGTTCGACTTCTATAGTTATTTTTACATATATCATACAAAACACGTGCGTTCATGTCACAGTTAAATATTTATATAAACGTAAGGATAGGTGGTATTTTATTCACGGATAAACAGCTATAACAGGTAAACATATCAGCTGTGATTTAAAATGTTCTCTAAAGCCGGGATAGATATGGTTTAATCATATATATGACGTCCAGCTTATCTCTTTAACCTTTAACGCTAGAACATTTGACATAACATATGAACGTAGTTAAGCAAAAGCAAGGACGTTATTGAAAAATGACCGGAAACCTCGCCCAGATCTAACTACTTACGGTTCAATGTCAAGGCCATCTGGATTCTCTGTTACTTTCTCCTCTACAAATTCATGGAGATTATTCAAACAGCGGTTTATATAGAAACACATCTGAAAGATATTATACTGGAGAATAATAATTAGCCATAAGCCCATGGCACAATTTCCCGTTCTATGTTCAGGATCAATTATAGACACGCTTTATTGTCACAATGGAGATGTGTGTGCTGTTTATTAACTATAACATGTATCCTTGTTCAAAAATTCAATGATGTTAAGTTTACATCATTACTTTTGTTACAGCTGATATAAGTTCTACTAAAACTAAATGTGGTGTTTCGCAACTCGTGCAATGTATTAACTGAAGTAGTGATTTTATCGTCACTTTAAAATAAAAATAAATATAAAAATAAATACTGGAAATTGGATCCCTTGGAAACAACAAACACAAACCAGAGATAAAAGTAGCTCGGTTGTATTGAGTCTGTTCATAAAAGTCGAACTGTAATACAGCCAAGTATTTACATGTTTGAAGCAACAGTACTTATACTTCCAGCAGGCTATGGGTATCTAAGATATTGCCAATGAGGCGTGCTCATGAAGTGTTATTCTTTTTTCCAGCGTTCGATTACGAGTGAATATGTGAAATTATCAATGCGAGATCCGTATTTATGACTTGCCAGTGGTAAACATGTGATTACGAGTTGATATGAGGAATTTCCAAGGCAGTGTGGTAGATATGATACTCATTGTTTAGCCTTGGCAGTGTGAACATGGGACTTAAAGTTGACATAAGGAATTTCTTATGATGGGAGGCTAGAAGATATGATACTCACATTTTTAACTTTGCCAGTTGTGAAAGCGGGACTTAAAGTTGATCTGAGGAATTTCCATTTACTCCCTGATGCTAAAGAAACGGACGATTCCCACATCTTTTTTAAGGGTACCAGGTTCTATAAATGATTAATTCAATGTGCATGTAAATACCTAATATGACAGTGCTCAAAATAAAACATTTTATTAATGTTGTCACAATTCACGATCTTGTAAAATGAGTTGTTTGCTGTAATTTTCTAAAATAATCATTTTGTAACGGTCACTATTAATTATACTGGACTCGCAACTAAAGAGATAATTGCATGCATTTAGGCTCCGTGAGTGCAATTTACTGTTACTTAAAATGACATTATGTGACTTAATGCACGCTCTTTTGAATACTGAAATTCCAGAGTGTATTGTTACTCTTACAAGAAAACTAAACTTTAGTATTTGAATTAATATATATTTTAACCAGACGAAAACGGCGACGACAACGGCGACGACAACAGCGACGATGACGTTATGATGTTGACAATAAAGAAATATAAAAAGATCGGACAGGGAAAGTAGCATTCAAGGAGGACTATCAACCACAAAACACAGAAACAAACACGCAAACAGGACAGTGTAAATAAAGAAATCCCCGCCATGATCTAATCTCTAACCAACAAGGCAGCATCAATAGGCAATATAAGTAAAACACAAATATGCTCGTGTAAATATGATACAAAAAAAACAATAGCCTAGAAAGCCACAATGAAGGTACTCAATGACTTGGCAGAAGCCAGAGCAACACGAGAATAAACCATTAAGTGCACGACAAGAAAGATCATTTATTAGACAAACATTACTCAAGGTATTTTTCAAAACAGAATAACTGATGCCGTAGTAAAAGTAAACTGTATTTTAAAGATAACACTAGGCTCGTTTTTTATTTCATTAACATTAAGGAGTTTCGTGTGAATTGACAAGTAAAACGCCTTTATTTTAACTGCGGCATTGTTAGCTGGGTGTGCTTCATTTCAGTTTAAAATAACAAAACCAAACATATACGAATGTCGTCGTTGAAATATATGCATGAAATAGTGACTTACCACTCTGTCTGTGAATTTAGAGAAGTCTTTTACAAGTATTTGCTTGAGCATATCCGCGTCTGATACAACAAGCGTTGGCATGTTACCCGTATATAATCTGAAAGAAGAATATAATTTAAAGATATAAGATACTTGAACATGGATATGTCTAAGCAATATAAACAGAATAACATATTAGGACCCCCAATTTAAGCACTATGTTAATGGGTAAATCTATGATTGCGATCATACTCGCGCCCTAGCTCTCGCTAATATCAAAGCGTGTTTTACTAACGTCAGTTTAGACAATTACACTATGTGGACTTGCCAAGCAGTTTGTGAAGCACTCATTTTCCTATTAGATAATATTTTCGGTATTTGGATGGCATATTAAACATTGACAGTCCTTTCTTTTCTACTATGGTTAATAATATCTATCCTAAGGAACTTCAACTCAACCAAGTTAACATTTTTAATACTGTCGCTTCTTTCCTTGATTTATATCTCTCTTTTGAAAACGGCGAAATATTTAGTAAAATCTATGACAAGAGAGATGATTTTAATTTTGATATTGTTAATTATCCCCAATTCGATGGGGATGTTACCCGAGCAACTTATTTTACCTAAACGTCTACCTAAAGCCCAAAAAGACGTTTGATGTTTGTCTGCAATCTTGTCTTGTCGTGCCCTCAATGGTTTATTCTCTTATTGCTCTGGTTTCTGCCAAGTCATTGAGTAACTTCTTTGTGGCTTTCAATATTATTGCCCTTTTGTATTTATATATACACGAGCATCTTTGTGTTTTACTTATATTGCCTATTAATGCTGCCTTTTTTATTATAGAATAGTTCATGGCGATGATTTCTTTCTTTACACTGCCCCGTTCTATTGGGATGACAGTAGGGTAAGTGTGAGGTTTGGTGCACCCTAGAACCTGGTTTAAATACCCTGCACTTTTTTTTGCCATTGACCGTTCCAAGGAGGTAGCCTATTGTCAACCCTTTTGTGTTTGTGATGTCTTATCTTGCCTTTTATTTATCTTTATATGTAGTTGTTCTTTGTTTCTTTGTGTGTTTGTGGTTGACTGTCGTCCTTGAATGCTGCTTTTATATCTACTTTTACACTGTAAACAGTGTTTCATAAAATGTTTATAATTAATATTGTTTTATCACTCCACATATAACTGTGTATATCATAGCTTTTCTAAACATTTAGTAAAACAAAATGATTATTTTAAACAAAATGTCTAACGACAGTTCCTGATTATAGGCATTGATCGATACTATGGTGAAGCCTCCACGTATATAGGAACCACGGAATACAGCAGTGCAAATATATAGAGGATATTTGTTTGTTTTGAGTGAATATATTTGAGTTTTCTCACTTCGAGATGAAAATAAATCCTATATTCACGACAAACCAACACATATTCTATTTATTATATACTCACAACCTGGAAATTTATGCAGAAAAAATATAATGCGCCAAAACAATAACAGTTGCATGACGTCATTTTGAGTAAAAATATATTTTCATAGAGCGTTATTATTCATGAATATAGAAATTCAGATAACTATTACTGTGTATGGAAACCATTGAACGCTCTACTACTGTGATGGAGTTTGACCTAATTCGAGATTCCATATACTGCATATAGTGCACAGTGAAGCGTGAATTTGCTGTACCCCTCGTGTATGGAGATAGTAAATTGTGAATTCCACTTTCTGTATAATGTTTTGAGTCGATGTGAAATACATTTTGTTCTAATAAAATTCCAAGGAAGTGTTGTATAGATATATGTGTGTTTTATATTGAGAATAAAGTTGCTTTAGACCTCACTGTCCAAAAACGCAATATTCGGGAGGCGTTTGATGAAAGTAATGTATTGTTGGAATAGCCTGACGTCATAGCCTCTGTTTCATATTTATTTATTTTGATGCTGATGCGGCCATCTTTTTTTCACACATGAAATCAAAGAGAGCTTTTGACGTTGTACAATTAGGCGTATACACTTTGTCGTAAGTAAAATATGTGTTGTAATGTGGAGAGGGTTGACACCGTCGACTGTTTTACGTATCAATAAAGTGTGCAGACGCAGTTGATGACTGGTTTGTTATTGTTTGTCAACTTCGTGTTTGTATAGCGTGACCTAGTTTACTGCGCTTGATGACATAACTTGTTTGTCAATCAATTTCCATGATTAAATATACGGGTGAAAAGTCGGAGGGTAGTGTGTCCACAAACATGCCCCTTAAATGTGTAGTTGATGTTTGCGCATTTGGTAACCGTTAGTAGCTATACTAAAGTAAAAACGGGAAACCCTCGGATGTTTTCATTTACCGCCATTTTCTTCCTGTTTGGCGCGTTAATTTGTTTCAGCGATTCAGCGAAGTGAATCGTCGTATTAAACGCATGTATTGTAAGTAATATGCTAAACTGTAACAGTATAATGTGTTTTAATTGGAATTTGTGTGTATATGCGTTGAAGAGTGGTACAAAAGTGTCGTATTTTTAGTGTCTTCATAGCGACAGGACAATTGTTATCAGAATAGAATGGAATATTTCCATTGAGAAACAATAGTGAAGTTCAGTGACTTCCATTTGATGCAAGGTGACCACGAGCGCGACTCCTTTTTCAAAGAATGACTTGGATCCTACATGTATCTATGTATCTACCGATACTGCAACACCCCCTTTCGACGATTATGTGCAGGTCCCCTGGGTAGAACCAGTATTAAGCAATGTGTATTAATTATCTTGCTCAAGGATAAATGACATGGCCACGACTTCCATTTGATGCAAGGTGACCAAGAGCGCGACTCCTTTTTCAAAGAATGACTTGGATCCTACATGTATCTATGTATCTACCGATACTGCAACACCCCCTTTCGACGATTATGTGCAGGTTCCCTGGGTAGAACCAGTATTAAGCAATGTGTATTAATTATCTTGCTCAAGGATAAATGACATGGCCACGGCGAGGATCGAACCCACAACCTTTTTGATCTGAAGTTCGGTGCTCTACCACTGAGCCACGTACTCCACTTTAAATGTAAAAGGATAATTCTCTCTGATTTCTTGTACTGGTTGTACCCAGACAAAGTACGTGGTCTGCCTCCACCACAGAAAATTGTCCATGATATGTAACCCTACATGTGTTGAAAAATGACGTGCCACACATGCTTGATGGTGTGTGACAGGTGTCGCTGAAGAGTGATCTGTGTGTTTTTTGCGCATGGCATGCCGGTAAGCAATGGCGGTGTAAGCAATAGTACCGTCTCCTGTGTGTTATATTGTCGGGGAGGACTGGGCACTATCTTCTAATTTTGGCAGGTTAATTTCTATATACATACTCGTGTCAGATCCATAATTTGGCCAATATTTGTCACAAGTTGACTGATATAATGTATTAAATAGTTTGTCGCCACCTCTTGATTAGCTTGTGGCAAAATAGCAGAATACCCATTTATTATTTGGAAATAAAAGTACTTCAAAAGCCATGAAAGAGAAAGCGTTATGTTTAGATGGTTAGATGATGGTAAATAAAAGCATAAGGTTGCACTTATTAAGCTACGAACTTTTGTGTTTATACAAACGAATAATATGTTACAAAATGTTTTATAAATTTATTGCCTGATAATTTTGTAAACAAGCAAGCGTCGCAGATGATCTAGACTACGTATTTGTTATTCATTCTGCATGTTTAAAAAATCGAGTAAACAATTGGAAGGTTGTGTGAGCATAAACATCCCCTGACGATTCTAGTCGTCGTTTGCATATTTGGTAATCTGTAGTATCTAAACTAAAAGAAGAATACCTAGACGGAGACGTGAGAACCATGGCTGTTGTGGTAGTCAGTGTCATTCAGACCCTGTGTATACCGAATGTGTCAGTGCTCCAAAGATATTTTTTTAGGGGACTAGCCCAGGGCTAGTGGGTCCTGAAAATCCACTAGCCCTGTTTTTTTTCCCACTAGCCCTGAGGTTTTTTGTCACCAGTCCTGTTTTTTTACTTGCCTTAAAAATAATGTGTCTGTTTGTTTTTGTCTTTGTCAGTTATCATTTATCTTGTTTGGCAATACGTTTACGTATCTCGTTTTATTAAAATGTATTTAAATGAACCAGCTCACTGAGACCTGACTCTATCTATTACTTATACCCAGCTGACGACATCATGATCTCATTATATTAAAGCTGATTCTGATTTAACGGGATTCAGATAGTCATTATAATTCTTTAAATACTGAGAAAATAAAAAAATCAGTAATTCCTATCTTCTCATAATCAATTAATGTACGTTTAAGTAGCGTTGGCAGTAGTCATTAAGTGAAAGCGTAGCAATGGTAAGATGGAACAATTTAGGACAGATTTTTTTAATTTTTTTTTAGCATTACCCCACCCACAAATTGTATACAGTGATACAAGTTTTCAAGTCCAGTTCCTCCAGGAAGGCATTTTAACCGGCAAACTACATTGGAAAATAAATATAAACTGTTAACTGTATATGAAAATAACTGTGTTTAAAATTTATTTACAAAGAAATCGATATTTTTTCTCACAAATGTATTTCATATATTTCCGCGTATCATAATCAAATTTCACTTCGCGGGAGTTCTTTCCCCTGAATCAGGAATTTCTTAATGTTATCTAACTTAAGTATTGATATATTTCGCTTTTCACAGTTTCATATAAAAGCATGCTTCCATTATCAAAAATTCATGGTCTCTTGATTCATCAAAAGTCGCCGACAAATCAGCGTGATTGTGTTGAATGCGATTCTGTATCGGCCTATTTGTAATCGTTTGAGTCAGTACCGCCATTTTGAGCTGACCACGTAACGAACATGTGATCAACCAGTAGTATTTTTAAAAAGTGGTTTCGTTGGCTAATCGACCTGAGTTAAAATACTACACATCAATTGATTGGATAATGCCGACTGTCAATTAAGGTTCTTGGAGGACGGAATTATAGCATGTTTTGTTTTGATGTTGAAAATCGCCGATGCCCGCGGCGAATGCTAATTGAATTAGCGAGTGCAATTAACAGATTATGAAACATGTGGGGGATGTTTTATTACAGGTGCCTGACTGGCGCGTGTTTGTTATACACAGATCGCGTAATTTAGGCAGTTGGATTTATTTTGTTTTGTTTTTTTGGACTAGCCCGACGGGCTAACTGCATGGAATTTGTTACAAGCCCGACTTCAATTTTGACTAGCCCCGGGCGTCGGGCTATCATATTTCTGGAGCCCTGTGTGTCTAGGATATTTGTGTATGACTCATGTTTCAGGAGACTTCCCGACATATTTATCTTGTGTTCTTTTGTTGCCATATAATTTTGGAAACTTAACCCTGCGGTCGCCAAGTGTTAAGCATACTTGACTCGAGTCTCAGAAATCACATGTATGATTTCCAGTGGGGTCACATCCCAGATTTTTCAAACAAACTCCCGCAGTATCTTACTTGGGCATGGTACTGTGAATATAGGTCATCCTTCGGAGGGATGTAAAGTAGTCTGTCCAGTGTACAGGGAGAACTATACCCTGTGCAATATCTCTCTGAACTTCTGTGTTAAGCAGTGATACAAAACCAGGGCCCTATATGAATTATATAGAGATTATTTAACTGCTGGGATCGATTATAGGGAAATCCTTCACAAGAGGTAGGCGTGTATTTTTTTTCACGAACGAGCGCATGTAAGTAAAAAAAACAAAGCACGTCTACCATCAAGTAAAGGATTACCCATAGTCGATCTCAGCAGTTAAATAATCTATTTATTACATATTAAATTACGTTTTTGCAAACAAATATTCGCTTTATTGAACGTTGTCGGCGGATGATGTTGACGTCAGCAACACTTTATTGACGTCACGACTCAACGTCGCAACGTTAGTTATTATTGTGTTCTGAGTTAGTTATTAATATTTAGCGATAATGAATATTCTTGCACTGAGTTCAAACACCTGCGCCTCTTTTAGCCATGTTGACGTACAGATAAAGTTGAGTGCTTCGGTGATGCCGAATAATTAAAAATAGACTGAATACAACATTTTTGTTCCTGAAGGATTTACTTTCGAGTGAAAAAAATAAACTTGATAACCAGTCACATTTAGCCAATCTCAATGGCTCGCTTATTTGAGAATTGACTGGAAACGGCGATGCATTCCGTTTGATATTGGCCATCTTCACGGTAATGGATAAAATATGATATGCTGACAAAAACGGTTATTTTGCGTAATTAATTTGTTAAACATAATTGGTACCCAATTCAGAAACAGTCGATTAAACACCGGTTCACACTTGCCATTGTTCCAGTTTACGCTACCGTGTGTACAACTAATTAGTAGGCACTTAAAAGGACACATGGCAATCTTGCAGTATTTGAAATGGGTGTCACAATTTATATATCCAGTATCATTTTTACTTTTACCCTGGTTACATTTAAATAAATAAAATTGTAAGTATTCCTATTTCGTCTTATTATACTATAAGTTTTAATAAATTACTGGTGCAATAATATAAAAAAAAAAAATAATAGAAAAAAACAAATGGCCTAATACAATTCTTATAATTAACATTAATGATTGAACAAATGCAATTTATGTAGAAAAACTAACGGGATGCTGCTAGTTTTTGAAAACTCAAGATTGCCATGTGTTCCTTTAACACTTATCAGTGATCGTAAAGTTCAAAAACACAGACAGGCTGAGTATCTCTGGCTAATTCGTAAGCAAACATTTTCAAATTTTCTGTTTTGATCAACCATTTTGGCCGCTAGAGGGCGCCACATTATTTGATGTTTTACCTGGCTCGATCACGCAGTTAAATCTGTGAATAATGTCACAACTTTATATGACAGATAATGTTGAGCGCGGGGACACAAACCAGTTGATTGACAGCAAGAGGCGTAACAGTGGGCGGAGTCTTATCGCACCAACAATTTGACAGTGGTTTTCAATAAACGCTGACATAATTAGTTTATCGAACTAAATTGATTGTCACTAATTAGCTAAAACACTCAGCGGGATAGTGGCCTATAAACAGTGAAAGACTTTGTAAATTAGAATTCGGGATTTTCCGAGATCTTTTAGACAAAATCGGTCGGAAATTTGGATTCGCCAGACCGCCGATGTCTGGCGAATTTGGTGTGTATTTCTTACGGGTTTCATTCACCAGTTCAGGTTACTTTTCGCCTATGGCGATTTGGTGAATGGCCTAGTAAGCCCATAAAAATTAACCATTGGTATTCATGAACGATCGTAAAGATGTGTTAATGCTCTGATCAATGAAATGTGAACCCCAAATTGTACTTTTGTTTTCGATCGCTGTCGTACAAATTCGTTACCTCACCGGTTGACTCATAAAATATGTTACAATTTTAGCCGAGTATTTTCAAATAAAACTCAAAATGCTCCGTCGTATATGCAAGCGTCTAATAATTTGAATCGATAAAGCATGTCGTCTGAGAACAAGTTAAATGTCAACACTAAATTTCCTTCATAGGAGGGAGAACAGCCTAAAAAACAGCGGGTTAAAGTCAATACTTGTCAAAAAAAATAAACTAACATCTTGTGTGGTGTCACATATTAGTACTGTGAACAATTTAACGTTTTTGCAACAACGGTGTCGGACAAACACTGGTATAAATTGTCGTTGAAAGCAGTGGGAAAACCTGAAAAAAACTCTCTTGGGATAGTCTTGTTCTCAAAAAACTGTGGGAACCCTGTAATACACTAATTTTGTACAGACTAGTTCTCCTGCTACTGTGGCTGGCATTCAACAAATAGTGACCTATATCATTGCCATGTGCCGGTTGAATGAATGTTGAAAATGTGTTATGGTCCCCTGCACATTTAGCCAGTAGAGCATCCACAGACTCTTTCACCTCTTGTCTGCACCGTATTTTCAATACTATAACACTTAGAGATACCAAACTTGGTATGTGGATACATCTTGGGATAGCTGTGTGTCGCATACCAAAATAAGGCCACTGTGACTTTGACCTTGACCTGTGACCTCTGTCATAGAAAATGCTTGTCCAGAACATATTTTCAATACTATAACACTAAGTCTTAGAGATAGCAAACTTGGTATTTAGATACATCTCGGGATAGCAATGTGTCGCGTACCAGAATAAGGTAATTGTGACCTTGACCTGTTACCTCTGTCATAGAAAATGCTTGTCCGGACCATATTTTCAATACAATAACACTTAGAAATACCAAACTTGGTATGTTGATACATCTTGGGATAGCGGTGTGTCATATACCAAAATAAGGTCACTGTGACCTCTGTCATACCCCAAACATTGTGAGAAGCATCAGTATGAAGTGGAACTGCGCATATACATGAAGTCATGGGGTATGCGTTTGCAAGGGTATTAATAACCTTCTGTGATAGTTATGGCTCCCCCACACAAAGTGTGGAGGGGAGCCTTATTGATTTTGTGCTGACTGTGTCACAAACGATGTCCGATCAATAACTAGAGAATGGTTGGACCTAGGGTCCTCAAACTTAGAAGGATGGTTGATCATGACCATTAGATGACCCCTATTGATTTTGGGGTCACTAGGTCAAAGGTCAAGGTCGCGGTGAAATTGACTATCAAAACGATTCCGATCAATAACTAGAGAATGGTTGGACCTAGGGTCTTCAAACTTGGAAGGATGGTTGGTCATGACCAGTAGATAACCCCTATTGATTGTTGGGTCACTAGGTCAAAGGTCAAGGTCGCGATGACATTGACTATCTTAATGATATCCGATCAACAACTACACAATAGTTGGACCTAGGGTCCTCAAACTTGGAGGGATGGTTGGTCATGACCAGTAGATGACCCGTATTGATTTTGGGGTCACTAGGTCAAAGATCAAGGTCACGGTGAAATTGACTATAAAATCGATGTTCACTAGGTCAAAGGTCAAGGTCGCGGTGACATTGACTATCAAACGATGTCTGATCAATAACTAGAGAATGGTTGGACCTAGAGTTCTCAAACTTGTAAGGATGGTTGGTCATGACCAGCATATGACCCGTATTGATTTTGGGGTCACTAGGTCAAAGGTCAACGATGTCCAATCAATAACTAGAGAATGGTTGGACCTAGGGTCCTCAAACTTGGAAGGATGGTTGGTCATGACCAGAACATGACCCCTATTGATATCAAAACGATCCCCGATCAATAACAAAACAATGTCCAATCAATAACTAGAGAATGGTTGGACCTAGGGACCGTCCTCAAACTTGGAAGGATGGTTGACCAGTAAATGTCACTGATACAGATGGTAGATACAGTCACAGGGATATTGAATATCAAAACGATCTCAGATCAATGAGAACGGTGGACCTAGAGTCGTCAATTATGTCTGTTCGGGCGAGTGGGGGAGCCATACGTTTTTGTCCCATGGACAATAACAATTTTTAGTTTTAGTTTGACATTCTTTTGATCTACATCATTATTAATTTCGCTTAGTTTTGTACACTCTTTTTGTGATGTCTGGGCGATCTCTGTAGTGTAAGGAAACACGCTTTTCTTTCGAGAAAAGAGATTCAAGTTCAAGTCTTGGCAGGGACCTGACACACTGAGTTGTACAAACAAATATTTTTTCCAACATCAGTAATGTTGTTTTTGTACAGCATGAACTTAAAAATATGTACATTTGATAGTCATTCATCATATTATTACCGCATGTAAATTGTAATTATTCATACATATTCAGAGTGTGTTTTTATATAATTGTGCTTTAAAAATATTATTTATAGTCAAAAGAATACATATAGCCGGAATACATATTTATAGCCGAAATCACCTATAGCGAATTGTCGGTTTTAATGAAGGTCCTTTTTGTCCAGCTCCTCCAGTCTTTGCTTTATATAAAAATAGCGAATATAGCACTTCCTTGGTTATAGCAAAGCACTTAAATTGGACGTTTAGTTTCAAATAAAAAACTTTCTATCTTTATTTTGCTTTTCCATTTTGTTTCATGCCATTGCTACACCAAATAGAACTCGCTATTAATTTTACACAAACAAACCACACATGATGCTCTAATTACAATGCAATGAATTAAAACAAATTATTTACTATGACGACGAGCGGCAATAAGAATGACTTTTCTTGTTACATGTGAAATATCAACGATGAAAATATAAGGTTTTATTTTAATCATAAAATCCACTATTTCACTGGAAAGTATATAATAAATTAATATCCAGGAAACCAAGAACACAGCAGTGCATATTTAGATCTTGTATGAAAGAGGCACGGTCCTCCTACAATTGTTTAATGGCAAACCACTGAGTTTAGAAGCTATACCTTAAACATCATCAATCCATGGTGAGAATATTTCTCAATCGCTGTAACATGTCAACCTCTCATGATATTCGTATCATATTAAGCATAATGGTTAGAACGTCGATGCGTGTAATACTTCAGCGGTTTGTCAGCTTAATATGTTATTTTGCGTACATGTATATAAGCAAATAGCTTGTTGAATATAGCAGGACAGATTGTATACCCAATGATGACTTTACCTAAATCCTCAAAGACAATAACGTATGATTGTTTGACTTAAATATTGTTTTGCCACACCCTGTATTACTTGCTTTGTGGTTTTTTAGCCTTTTTTGTATATGGCTTATGATCATATTTGTGGTTTATTTATATTGCCTGTTAATGTTGTCTTATTTGATAGAGAATATAACTTTGCGGGGATATCTTTATTTACACTGTCCCGTTTTATTGGGATGACAATAAGGTAAGAATGAGGTTTGACATTTGAAACATCCTATATTCTTCTCTTTTTTTTCTATAACTTTCTTTCTATATATTTCTATTCATTCAAGGTCAAGGTCACACTTAGAGGTCGCAGGTCATATGCACTATTTTGCACTATATTTCGTGTCCTCTCCATATCTCTTGAACCGCTGGAGGTATTTTGAAATAACTTGGCACAACTGTTCACCATATCGAAACGACGTGCAGAGCGTAACTTTCAGCCAGGTTGGTTCATAAATCATATGTTATTGTTACAAAAACAACCCCGTCTAGTTAACATTGTAATTTTCGTTTGTTTTAATGCGTGTTCTATTTTGGTTAAATGTGTTCTGTAAAAGTTGCATGTCCTGTATGATGTTTATAGGTACTTATATTATAAATGGAATTGAATAAAGTAATGAGCCGTATGAATATGAAGCGATCAATATTGATATCCTAATTTACGTATAACTCAAAGATAAACTGTTAGTGGTTAAATTGTCACTAAAACTAACATTCGTGAAATGTGTGCAAAAGGAGTGCAAAAACCTCACTGATTTTAAGTGTCAAAGGTTAAGACTTACCCAAAGACCTTCCCATTAGTTTTCACCAAGTCCGCATCTATGTAGGCGAAACCCTGTAAAAATTAAAATATAATACATAACAAATACACATATTAAAATACATGTATAATATAGAGGAAATGACGTTTAATATGAAAGAATACACTCTGCCTGCCTACGTCACAAACTACTTATAATTGTGAATCTCGAAAAGAAAGTAATTCGGAATAGAAATAGAAATAGATCGTGATGAATACAGGTGGATCTTTTTAAGTAGGGGTACAGTGTTTATCATAAATATGTTAGCAATTAATGAAGTAGATATCAAGGTAGAACAGGAAATGTAGCATTCAAGGACAACATCCACCAAAAGTACTCATAGAAAGAAACAATAGTTAATACATGAATAAAGGGCAAGATTTGACATCACAAACATAAAAGGGTTGACAATAGTGCTACCGCCGTGGAACGGTTAGTGACAAAAGAGGCCGCTGTGGGGTTTATAAAGTTATTTAGACGATTTATCAAGCGTTGGCGTGGCCCAGTGGATAGCACGGTGTAATTGAAACCAGAAGAACCGGGTTTAACCCTTACCTGTAGGTTCCCAGATTCCTATGTAATGTTTCCCTCTCTCTGGGCATATAAAATATAATATAATGACCGTGCGTCGTTAAACAACTTATTGCCAACCCGTTTGTGATTGAGATGTCACATGCCTAGTTTCTTATTAACATTGTAATTGTTATTTCTTTTAATTAATGCGTAATTTTGGTTGACTGTGTTCTGTGACAACTACATTTTCTGTTCGACTTTTATACCGACTTTTATATTAAAAAATAAATCAATTAGTAAACTACACTCCTCCTCAAGTAAGTTAAAATATGCATTTTAAAATAAAACTGCTTACATTCTTTAAGTACTTAAAAAAACACAAATTTAAAGTCCCAAAATCTATATTTCAATAACCAAATTTCGTGATATTGTATTCAGTCGTATGAAATAATAGCAAGCATTTAGGAAACTGTATAAGGAGTACTATTATTACGGACACATAGCAATCTTGAATTACACTAACTGTATCGCGAGTGATTTCATATACAATTTTAATATTGCCTAAACAAATGTGATCATTCCATATTACTCTGGTACGAGGAATAAAAGCATCATGGTACTAAATTATTAGCATGATAAATACGTGAGGTATGTCGAATGTCGTTTTTGCATTTCAAGTAGTTGTCATCGATTTTATATTGCTACAATCCTATGTAACAGTGTATATATATCGATACATAGACTTTTGAAAATGTATGTATCATAGTAAGTTAAATGTTATAATTGTTATTATCTTTGTCCATTACGTGGTCCAAGTATTAACTTTCACACCCACAATCCTTTCTCCAAGAAGCGAAAACGGGGCTGTCTGGGGTATAAAATAAAACCTTTATTTCGGCTTAAAAAGTTTGCATATTGTAAAATTAAAACATTTAATAGGTGATATTAAACAGGTTATCACATTTTTACAGTAAAACAAATGTTTTAAACATGTTTTATTGTCGAAATATCCGTTATAAAATCCTGCTAATATAAGTTGTCCTATCGATTAATGTAATTAAGGCGGGACCACTAATGATAAATCATTAAATAATTGACCATCATACATTCTACGTTTGACTTTTAAGTGCTTTATCTATGAAATGCTTTACTACCGTATGTCAATATATACTAGTTAAAACATACAGGGCAAAAAATAAACTATACTGAGCCAAAAAAGAACGTGTGCACATCTATTTCTGCACATATTCAAAACTATATATTGACACATTTAGCAAAACGAGATTTAAAATATACAAAATGATACACTAAGTAAATAGTCGTGTGTTTGAACACATGTATGCCGTACAAGGGTACAGAAGTGTAACATTCGTAATGAAGCTGAATAAATTCTACTGTAGACACTCCATTTACGAAATTAAGAATTGTTGACAAGTATGTAATAAACAATACTCAGGTACTCGTTGTCTGAAAACAGGTAACATGCAAATTGTCGGATTAGCCAGAGTTCGGATAAGTGAGAGTTTATGTATTAACAACCATAGACGTTGGCGTTATACAGTAGCTTGATTTTCAAACATATCTTGGCTTTATTTCCCAGTACCAGAATTGTTGGCGACTTTGTTTTCCACTTTCCGGTTATAAATTTTAAGAATATTTCCCCCTTCCCAAAAAAATCCGTTGCTGTGTAACAATAATACCTTCTTGATAATTAGAGGAATGTCTCCAAGAAGAAATGTTGTCGGTTTAGTGTGTATTCCATGTCGTCTAAAGTAGCTCTGCTTGTACCAGGTGTATCTGTAAGAAACATGTACAAAGGTTGAGTTTCAGCTTGTACCATGTGTATCTGTAAGAAACATGTACTAAGGTTGAGTTTCTGCTTGTACCATGTGTATTTGTAAGCAACATGTACAAAGGTTGAGTTTCTGCTTGTACCATGTGTATCTGTAAGAAACATGTACAAAGGTTGAGTTTCTGCTTGTACCATGTGTATCTGTAAGAAACATGTACAAAGGTTGAGTTTCTGCTTGTACCATGTGTATCTGTAAGAAACATGTACAAAGGTTGAGTTTCTGCTTGTACCATGTGTATCTGTAAGAAGGTTGAGTTTCTGCTTGTACCATGTGTATCTGTAAGAAACATGTACTCAGGGTGAGTTTCTGCTTGTACCATGTGGATCTTTAAGAATAAGTATAAAAGTCGAACAGGAAAAGCTGCTTTCACAGAACATAGTAAACTCTAAAACACGCAAAACGACAAACATGAATGCCAATGTTAATAAGGAATAAAGGCATATGACGTCACGAACACAAAAAAGGTTGACAATAGGGCTAACATATGGAACGGTCAGTGGCAAAAAAGGCCGCTGGGTGTTTAAACCAGGTTATAGGGTGCACCAAACCTCACACTTACCCTGCTGTCATCCCAATAAAACGAGACAGTTAAAATAAAGAAATCTCTGCAATGAACTATTCTCTAACCAACAAGGCAGCATTAATAGGCAATATAATTAAAACACAAAAATGCTCGTGTATCTATAAATATAAAAACAATGGCCTAGAAAGCCACAAAGAAGGTACTCAATGACTTGGCAGAAGCTAGAGCAGCAAGACAATAAACCATTGAGGGCACGACAAGACAAGATTGCAGACAAACATCAAACGTCACCTTCCTTTTGGTCTATAGGTAGACGTCATCATAGGGTCCACAGCCTGTCCGGTCATCGCACAATTAAAGAGGAAAGTATAGAGGCGAAATGTAAATCGGTCCACCACCAAGTATATAGTGCGTTGTAACATGATAGCATTTTAACAAGTTTAACAAAGATAGTATGAAAGTGATTATGACCAAGGATCTTACGAAGTTTGTAAATCACGTCACCATAGAAGTCATGTTGTGATAGTCCTTGTCGCAGAAGAGTTCTTAAATTACTTTTATATTTGGAAAGAAGATCAGGGTGACAATAATACAATTTTGCAAAGGTTTTACGAAGTTTGTGGTAACGGTAGCCTGTAACACTATCGACCACTTTAATAGTAGGAGTAGTTTAATAGAATTAGTTTCTAAAGCTGAATAGCTTATATCACAGTTTGATATAACTCTCTCAAATATACATTACTACGCATAGGTAATAGCGTGGGTGTATATATGGTTTGTTACGACCTATTGAATAAAGTTTAGAAATCCAATGAGATGCTTGCACGTGCGTGCAGGTAATATAATGAGATGTTTTGAAGCAGTGAGGGGGGGGTGGGGTGAGATTTGCTAGATTAGGGGTAGAGCTTAGTTATGATGTTATCTTAGAGAATTGTTATGTCACTATACGATCATTGAAAAAACATTAAAATGGTGTAGCTTAAAAGTATTAAAGTGTGTTGTTAAGAGTACGGACTTGTTATTTATTAATGCCCTGGTGACATAGTGTAACAAGCCCTGATGGAGTAGCTTTTTAGTTATACAAATATTACGAATAGTATAGTCCTCAAATCGAGTACAAGCTCTAGAAAAACTAATAAGGTGATACACATTTATTAAGACCCATTAAGAAGTTGATTGGGAAACATCCTCATCTAAATGGGGATAATTAACAATATCAAAATTAAATAGAGATTATTTAACTGCTGGGATCGATTATAGGGAAATCCTTCACGAGATGATAGGCGTGTGGTTCAACACACGCCTACCATCGAACGATTTCAACAATTATATAATCTATTTATTACATTTTTAATCAGATTATGTACGATTTTAACCATAATTATTCGCTTTATTTAGCGTTATCGGCGGATGACGTCGACGTCACCAACACGTTAATGACGTCATAACTCAACGTCGCAGTTAGTTATTTTTGTATTCGGAGTTAGTTATTAATATATAGCGATAAGAAAATTCTTCCACTGAGAAATTTCAATCTGTCGCCCATAGAAATGTAATAAAATCATCTCTTTTGACATAGATTTTCCTAATTATTTCACCATTTTCAATAGAGAGATGTACATCGAGAAAAGAAGCATTAGTATCAGAAATATTAGCTTTGTTAAGTTGAAGTTCTTTAGGATATATATTTTTAACCATACGCATAGTAGAAAGGAAAGGGTTGTCAATGTTCAATATGTCATCCAGATACCGAGTGGTGTAACTAAAGGCTTCAATAAGGGGAATCTGGTGAAAGACTCAACATGAAATCTCTTTCATAGCAATATAAAAAAAATCTGCGACAAAGTGTGCAAAGTTCGTACCCATAGGGATACCAACAATTTTTCAAACGGTTCCATATCTGACTAAAATATTATCTAATAGACAAAATAAGTGATTCAAAAACTTCATGGCAAGTCCACATAGTGTAATTGTCCAAACTGCTGTTAGTAAAAAACGCTTTAATATTGTTAAAAGCCAAAAATGTAGTATTTTCCTAGCAAAATATTTTTGATAAGCTTGTCTTTGATAAGGTTGTGTGGGTTGTAATATAATGTAGAAAAATCATAAGCACTTATAGATGAAGCTTGACATTTATTGCAAATTTTATCAAGAACGTCGCTTGAATTGTTAATAGACCAAAATAAATTAATCCCAGAGTTTTCATAAGCTTTAGCACAATATTGTTTAACGTGATCTTTAACGGCAGTAAGACAAGATGTTTGGAGATATTTGCAGTGCACAAGAACTAGAATTGGAAATAAAACGGACTTATTTGGTTGTTTGTGTAATTTGGAATCCAGTACATCGTTGAAAGTCTGTTTTGCTTTACGTCTATTCAACCTCTACAATCTTGCACTGAGTGATATGCGTCGAAACAACATTCTCTTCAGTAGATGCACTGGAGTATACTAATTAGTATCCCGAGTTCCAGAGATAAAACATTGACGTAATGGAGGCGTCAAACAATAATAATATTATTAGCTGCTTTATCAGCAGAAACTTAACAAACTTATTTGAAATCCTGGATTCGCGATTATAATTTAGGATATGAAAAACCTAGGTCTAGGGAAGTGGGAGGGGTTAGCCGTATATAAGTTAATATGGTATCTAGCTATGATGTTAAAATAGTCATTTTCCAAGTAGAAAATGAGTTAGGGTCAGCATGTTCTCTACGACACCATTTAATACTAAATCCTCATTGGATTGCGCGATCTGACCACGACATGCATTAAAATCAATCACAAAAGGCAATCTATACTTCGGACCTTTTAGAAAACAATGCAGAATACCTTTATCTATAATTTGAAAAATTACCAGTAATTACCGGCAGGAGCATAGCAAAATTTAGATGTCTACTCTCGCATTCCGTAGGAGTGTTATTTACTATATCAAGGTCAGACAATATTTTTTTGTCGTTGAAAATCATATTCTTATTGTTTTTTTGTACTTATTACAAATAACAGGATTTTCGGAATTTTTTAAATATTTAGGAATAGAGTCAACAACTCGAAAAATACTTGGTATATCAATATAATCAAAGCAAATGGTCAACCCCGAGTTTTTTGCTGGATAATTCGAGCAACAGACGTCAAGTTTCACAAAAAAAATATGTTTAAGAAAATTCAGGAAGGTCTACAGTGGTCCAGATGGGTCCTGGTACATATGTAGAGGAATGTAAAATTAACTTGTGTTGTGAGACGTAAATGACATCTGTTGGTATCTGATCATGATATAAATGATCATTTATGTGTTATACTTATATTGCTATTAATGCTGCCTTGCTTGATAGAGAATATAACCTGATGGGGATATCTTTATTTACACTCTCCGTTTTATTGGTATATAACAATATGGTAAGAATTAGGTTTGGTGCACCTAGAACCTGGTTTAAACCCAGCGGGCTCTTTTGTCACTGACCGTTCCAATTGCGTTTGTCCTGTTGTCATCCCTTATATTATGTTTGTGTACTCATACCTCGCCTTTTATTCATCTTTGTAATTAGTGTTTATTTCTGTCCGGTTGTTTTTGTTTGACTGGGGTCCGTGAATTATATATTTCCTGTTTCACTTTTACATCTACTTATGTAATACTTTTCCGCTCAACTTCTATATTTTTCTTTCGATTTTCACTTGGTAGGAAATATCAGAATGTGTCTAGCGCATATTCCTCAGGTAAAGGAGACTTCGACGTGTTTTCAAGTGTTATGCCATGTCCACTTAACTGCTACTATATTTTCATCCGATTTTCATTAAACTAATAGGAAAAGAGTAAGAAAGTGAAAATTGGAAATCGCCGAACAAGATAAATATAGAAATATTGCAGTTTGATTGAGACTGTTCATGAACGACATGTATTAATGTTTGTTATCCGTCATGTATCTCTTGTCCAAGTTGATCAGAACTCAATATTTAAAATAGTCAACAGTATGAACATTTTAGTCATTCAGAAGATTGTAATGGATATGACGGTGAACATGGAACCATGTGGGTATTGTCATGATCACCATTCCATAGCCAGCGCGCATGGTCCCGTTTTTACAGAGTCCTTTGCCCTAAAAGCTAAAATGAGCGAAATAAACATTTTTTATTACTATGCTATATGTTTTTTATACACTGGTATTGTAGACAGAATGAAATCAGAAGCTCTCTAAATCTATTTGCAATCTTATCATAGCCCTTCCGCTTAGCTTCGCAAAGCCATAGTATTTTGAGCCCCATTTTCTTTTCTTTGGGATTCTCTCTAGTATGTTCTTCTGTATATTAAAACAAAATTACAAAAACTATTTTGATCAACTTATTTGTTATAACCAAGATGTCGAGTACAAGCTTAACAGCTTATAAAAGTCTCTCTTTGTGTCATGGTATGTATTTCTTATTCCCAGTTTCAGTTTTTTTTTAACCCAACTGACAGAATTTGAAATAATGGTGAGGAGCCTGTGTATGGCAAGCCAATTGTCCAATAATTACGTGAACGTTCACGGTCGAAAACTAGGATTAACGATCGATAAACTAGGTTTTCGAACGTAAAACCAGTGTTTATCGAGATACTAACCTATATTTTCCGAGCAGAAAACCATAGGATAAAGGGCCTAAACAATATGTTACGCTCGTGAATCCAGGTTTACGTTCGATAAACTAGGTTTTCTCGATTGAACTAAGAATTTCGGGTCGTTATCTTGAGTTCACGAGCGTGAACCTATGTTTACGGGCGTCAACCATGGTGTTCACCTGCGTGAACCATAGGTTTACGAAAGTGAACCTATGTTTACGACCGTGTGAACTTGGGTTATGGACCCGTGAACATGGTTTACGACCGTGAACATAGGTTCACCGCTCGTGACATAGGATAACGACCGAAAATCATAGTTTTGTTCGAGAAACCTAGTTTATCGAACGTAAACCTAGGTTCACGTTCGTAACTATGGTTCACGCTCGTAAACCAAGTTCACTGTCGTAAACATAGGTTCACGTCGTCACTATGGGTTCACGCTCGTAAACCCTAGGTTCAAGTCCGTAAACTATGAGTTCACGGTCGTAAACCGTAGGTTCACGCTCGTAAACTAAGTTCACGTTCGTAACTATGATTAACCGTCGTGATTGGCTATGCTCGTAAACACAGATACCGGTCCGAAAGCATAGTTACAAGTCGATAAAACCCCCCATTTACGAACGTGAACTATGTTTAAGAGCGTGAACTTATGTTTACGAGCGTAAACCATAGTTTACGAGCGTAAACTATAGTTCACGGTTGTAAACATAGGTTTACGTCCGTAACTATGGGTGCACGCTCGTAAACATAGGTTCCACGTTTCGTAAACTATGGTTCACGTCGAACATAGTTCACAGTCGTAAACATAGGTTTCACGGGTCGTGAACCCATGTTCACGCCCGAATTCCATGTGTTGATGTTGATAATCCCTAGTAATCGACGTAAACCAAGGTTTACGTTCGATAAACTAGGTTCTCGTATGAACTATGAATTTCGGTCGTTATCCTATGTTTACACCGGTCACTTGGTTCTACGAGCGTAAACCTACGTTTACGACCGTGAACTATGGTTTACGACGATATCCTAATGGTTTCGCTCGAAAATATAGGTGTAACATTGCTTTTACGTTCGAAAAACCTTGGTTTATCGATCGTTAATTAGTTTTTCGACCGTGAACATGGGTAATTATTGGATAATTGCTTGCCATACCAGGTGGGGTCATTGGAACTGAGAAGTATATACAAATACACGTGGTAGTGTTTACAGTAG